>JAWDGP010003862.1:122500-142500 GCA_033675545.1 Elysia crispata | reverse complement strand
AAGTGCCACAAGATAAATATGAATTCAAAGTAGAATTTCCGTTTAAAGCATCACTCGTGAGTTAACCAACCAAAAAAGTGTAATGCTCCAAACTGAAGAAAATACTTAATGATTTTTGTCAAGACACTTTTCCTCCTTCATACCAGCGCGCTTTTGACCGGCTTGATTCATTCTAGGGCTTGAACCGTGCGTCTTTCAGCGCCTTTTTGGCCGAGCCAATCTGCGGCCGTGACCCATGTACGTTTTTGTTCTTTTCCTCTGTTTTGATTTTCCTGTTAAGCGTTGTAAATGCTAAAGAGGTGGATTGTTAGGAGTTGCAGTAATAATTTACATGGGTGAATTATTGATTAGTTGTTTCAATAAGCGATTATTCTGGTGTTTGATACAAAATTGTTAGTGAGATTTATTTTATAGAATTTTTCTGATAATTTATATAAAAGTTTTCGTTACGTGTTTGCTCAAATCAATAATCTAAAGTTCCACATTACTTTTGATTTGTTACAAATTTAGCCTCATTATTATTTTTATTTTATTTTTTTTTTTTATTCACTTCCGAAATTTTCTATTTGGGTGTGCTCAAATGTAAGGCTGATATCGCACTAGAACAAAACAGTTGCCCAACAGTGTTTTTCGGTGTCGCACGACATGATGTGGACAAGGGAAATAAGAGGCGCGCACCGCACAGGACAATCCCGTCGTTGAAGTTTGTGGCAAGGAACAAACAGAGGCCGACACGACTGTCAAAACTTGTTGCTTGATAGTTTTGTTCTAGTGGTATAATAGAGTGGCGTACCGCACCAACAACAAACTGTCGCGCTGCCCTCTGTTGACCCTATTTTTTCCTACACGCCAAACGGCATTGATGAATACTTTTGTGTTGTCTGTGTGTCTACAGGCCTTGTTGGTGCATTGTGCTGCACTTTGTGTATCGTACGGCATAACAAATTTATCCGCCAGCTTGTGTTTTCGGTCATCTATAAAAACCATTGCGATTTATTTTCCAAATTATGGATGTTGATGGCAACTGGATGGAGAAATTGATTTCTGCAGTCGAAAACAAGCCCTTGCTTCATAATAATGCTCTGAAAGACTGCTCAAATAGAGATTTATCAGAAAACGCGTGGACGCAAGTATGTAAGATTGCGCGGGGTAAATGAAAGTCGCCCAACAGTTATGTTTTAGTGCGGTAGGGTTATTGGACACTCAGTCCAACGACCCGACAACAAAACTGTTAGGTGACTGTTTTGTCCTAGTGCGGTACCAGCCTAAGTGTTAGTAGTTCTTCTTAAGTTCATGCTTGCTTAAAGTTATTCAAGTTGTAGTTGTAGTAGTATTAGTTTTTATTGCTGTTGTTGTTGTTGTTGCAGATGTTATATTTGTCCTAGACCGGAAAGGGTTGTGATTATATAAATAGTGGAAGCTTTCCTGTTACAGTTGTTGTTCACACAGACCGTGCTTGTCCCATTACCACGTGCTTCTAAAACGTTTCCCAACCCGTAATGTTGGTAGCACTGAAGAGCTGAAATCTTTGAATAGCAAAAACATTCAGGCATACTACAATATTCTTACTATATGCACTTGTCATCAATGAATGCGGGCTTACATTTGTGATTCTTTCACTTCTTGGATTCGCCAAACTTCCGATGTCCTTGGATTAAGTAAGAAGAGTTTACTGCGTGGGCTAATTGACTTGCGTAAAGAAAATAGGCTTGGTTTCTCGCCATCTCTCTCTCTCTCTCTCTCTCTCTCTCTCTCTCTCTCTCTCTCTCTCTCTCTCTCTCTCTCTCTCTCTCTCTCTCTCTCTCTCTCACCCACTCACTCTCATCTGCAGCTCTTCCCACTCTCTCCGAGCCTGTAATGAATATTTGGTATGAAGGACCTGTTTCCGGCCACTCCAGGAACCTCTTGTCCAAATATATCTAGACTGATCTCCCCTTGCGAGGCACCGCCTTTTACTTTGTCCTCGGGAGAAACATGTTTTCAAATAACACTTAAACAGACACTCAAACAGATACACACAAACTTAATTGTATTATACGCTAACAAAAGAATTTAAAGAATCTGCGCGTCTTTTTCATAGTAATTGAAAATTATGTAATTCGAAAAAAATTAAGGGAAATTTTATTTGCAAGTATCCAACTTTCAATTAGCAAAAACAAAACGCCAGAATTGCGAATAAAACTACAGAAGTCCAAGATTTTTTTTTTTAGATATAGGAATATAAATCAATAGGAAGAAATGAATGGGAAAAAAATGCGCACTTGGGAAAACTCAACATCTGATATAGAGGCAACACAACACGTCTTTGCAGTGCAACAAATTTTTTTTTTTACTTTTATCAGCTTCATCACATAAAGTATCAGCAAAAAAAATAAATGAGTGCTGGTGCAAATCAATAATTTTTAATGTGTCTCTCACCACTGCAAAGGAAAACTCACGTACTTGACCATAGGCAATTATTTCAGTCGCGCAAATAGTATTACATCCAAACATTTTGGCATGTTTTTGTAACATTATATCTCGTAGAAAAAGGTTTGGAAATTCATCATCTAATACCTCCAACGTCCACCATCGGCCTTTGATGATTTCCTCCATTTTATCGTTGCAAAAACCATAGCAACACACTTCATAATATTATTTGCCAGCAAAAGCAGGGTAAACATGAAGGCACAAAAATAGGTTTTCTGAATAAAACTCAGATGAACTATAATAGTTATTACTTATTAGACGTTATTAAAAAAAAGATTAACACAAGTTTATACATAAACAGGAGAAGCTTTCATCACTTGAATCTGGAATACTCTATGCTGTGAGACTAATAGTTACTTTTAATAAATGTTTATTACTTCTCACGATAATATAAGCCTGTACATTGGCAGAAGCAAATATCCATCATAAAATTTCGAGGCATTTTAAAATACTGGTCATGACCTTTGCCTTCACCAACGGTTCAGTTACTGGCTCTAGCTACCCAATGTTGCTGGAGCCCAAGAGCTACAGTGTCCTATGTCATTCCAAGAGCTAAAGGGTCCCAGGTCATCCCGAGAGTTAGAGTGTCCTATGTCATTCCAAGAGCTAAAGGGTCCCAGGTCATCCCGAGAGCTAGTGGGTCACATGCCATCCAATAAAGGTAGAGGGTCCATGTCATCCCAAGAGCAAGAAAGTCCATGTCATCCCAAAAACTAGAGGGTCCCATGTTATCCCAAAAACTAGAGGGTCCCATGTTATCCCAAAAACCAGAGGGTCCCATGTCATCACAAGGGCCAGAGCGTCCGATGTTTCATGTCAATGGCACTAAGTTTGTTTGAAAGAGAGTTATCTTGATCTTGACGAAACGTCACTGCCCATGTAGCTCAAGAGTGATAGAGCGTAGTCACCTATTGTCCATACATTGGTCAGACCCAGTCATCTCATCATGCTATTTCTCCCCATTAACATTAACTTTCCTATTGTTTAGTGTTCGCCTTCAAAGTATGCAAATGGGAGAAGGGCCTTGAAATAGAGGGACGGTCTTTTCATATTCTCGATCTGTTTCTCGATCTTAATATGAATTGTACAACAATGAAAATACTTAAAATTTTCACCCACAAAATCAACATTATGATTTTTTTTAAACATCCTAAGCGTGAGAAGTTTAGTGCATTACTCCCTCTACTCGAATAAGAATATTAAAAAGACATGAATACGGATATAAGCAATTACTGTTTATGAAAAGAAGTATTATTTTTAACAAAAAGGCTTAAGTGGAGAAAGCATATGGCTATGATCAACGAAAAACGGAAATTAGAATGATAAAGAACCAACCGGAAGTGGGTCTAAGCATGACCTGGCATCACAAGCAGGAAGCATGTTGACTTTGACTGTGGCCCACTTACGGTTTAAGTACCTGTCGAATGCAACGCCCGTTGCCACTACGTCTCATTCCGCCCTTTTTCCAGCGGCCGTCTAGTCTACCGGTCTGTCAGTCTGCCTTCATGTTTGTTCATACATTTTATAGCTTGAATGTAGCATCATGATTTAAACAAAACCCTACCTAATATATATATATATATATATATATATATATATATATATATATATATATATATCATTCTAGGTGAAGCGGAACACAAAAGAAAAGATGTAGGTCGCTTTGAGCAAAACGTCCTTCTTTGACTCAAATTTATCTTATATTAGGTATGTTGCAAAAAAAAAAAAAAAGGAAAGAAAGAAAAAAAAACCTTTTGCATAAATTCTTAGTTACTCATCACTTCAGTTTTTCAATCAGTTCACAAGTTTTTCTTCCAACTTATCCATTTACTGGGTCTTGGCGTTTGTATGGCTGTCCGCCTGTCTCTGTCTTTATTTCATACTTTTTTCAAGCTCTCTTTCCCTCTCTATATGAGACCTCTCGTTTTTTCTTTTGTCTACGTTTTTGTCTGTTCCTTTTTTAACAATCTGCCTGTATGTCCGTGTGTGTGTCTCTCTCTCTCTCTCTCTCTCTCTCTCTCTCTCTCTCTCTCTCTCTCTCTCTCTCTCTCTCTCTCTCTCTCTCTCTCTCTCTCTATCTATCTATCTATCTATCTATCTCTCTCTTTCTCTCTCTCTCTCTCTCTCTCTCTCTCTCTCTCTCTCTCTCTCTCTCTCTCTCTCTCTCACTCCCTCCCTCCCGTGCATTTTACTCTCTGCAAAAAAGCTTTTAATTTAAGACTTCTTGATAAGCAATTCGCTTTTCAGTTGTGCCGTAACTCTGGTTAAAAAAAAAAACAATTATGTACTCTATAAGTCTATAGTTTCTTCATTTTTTTATGTTGGTTGTGATTTGTCGTAGCTTCTAGATCCGCGTTTCCCTCCCAATAAAGACGGAAAAGACGAAGACGAATATGCGTTGCAGAAAAAAATTGTAATCACAAGACATGAGGACGCCCACATGTATGGGTCTGCTTTTCATTTCCTTTGTTTGCGTCTGAAAGACTGCATTCCTTTGTTTAAAACGATTGTTTAATTGCACTTTCAATCAGGGTTAAGACTATAATTTTGTTATTGGTTTAAATAACATAACTCTTTCGTGAGTGTGTCATTGAGCAATGGAAACAGACGCACTTACCGCTGCAAAAAAAAAGACAATGTTTGCTGTGTATTGGTAGTGATATTTGCAGAAAGCCTTCAAGTGGACTCACTTACATAGCAACAGAGCAGATGAATTATTTTTTTCACGACATAAAGCGGTATAGGCCTACTTATCCTCTCTGCAACAACGTCACTTGTCATTTTTTTTTTTTACTACGCTAGTTTTTATAGGTCAACAACTATTTGAATTTAGGCCTATACTTTCCTGAAAACGTTTTTGGCTCGCTTTTATTTATTTTTTAAATTTTTTTTTTCCTTTCCTGTTTATATCGTGGCAAACTTTGATGCTACAAGGTTTGGTTTTGTTCCTTAGCCTCTCAAGTATAAAGAATAAAGAATTCTTAGCGTTATGGGGAAAAAAAATGGCCATGACATGTGCGGTAAAGATCAAACAGTCCTCTGTCAGACTTGGCTCCTCAGCTCAATTTGCTGAAAAAAAATGTGTTTTTCTGTGTTGAATTGCAAACATCAAAAGGTCAAAATCATCTTCAGTAAAATGAAGCCCTTGCAACCAGAGCAGCCTTTCTTTGTTTACACTTGTACACACCTGTTGTGGCGTATATTAATAAGAATTAAGATAGGCAAAACAATGACGTATAACACAAATAACAGCTTGATTCGGTACTTTGCCTTTTTGGCAGCAGAAATACTTGCCGCTTTTTACCTTAGGACGTTCCCCATAGTTTCAACTATCGAATACTCCCAGTGAAATATAAATATTGGCTTCTCTGACACTTCCTGTGGCTGCAATTTTTCTACTATTCAATTAGCAGTCTTTTCCTGAAAGTTCCATTGGATGGAATGTCCCCACAGTTAATTAGCAGCCTTTTCCTTACAGATTCACTGGCTGGAAAAGGCCTATCGTTTTACAGGTTGTGTTTTTCCAGTAGTTCCATAAAATTAATGAATTTTACCCAAAGTTCTCTCTACTTTATTGCTCTATAAATAACCTTTTTTGGTCGGATTCTACAAAACACAGACATCGTCTGTGTGGAAGCGCAACGTGTTACCCACTGAGACTGGTCTCCACAAACTCTGTGATCATATTCAGCTGCTCTTTCTCCTCTTGCTGCTGTTGCTTCATTCTCTGTTTCTTGGAAGCGGCATAAGCAATCACGGATATAACGACGGCGACCACAAAGACTGCAGCCGCCACCCCGATAATTATGGGTAGTTGTTGGTGCATGCCTGAAGTATTGCTTCCTGATTCTCGAACCTCACCGATGTGTATAGGAGCTCTAGGTTGGGTTGGCGAGCTGACGTTTTCTGGTGAGTTTTTCGTTTGGAGTTTTTCATCATCATAAAAGATGGTCCAGTTGGTTTCTCTACTGTCTTCAGAGTCGATGGTTTTGGTTTCAGTAACATTGATCCATTTGTCTTCATGGTCAACATCCACACTGAAAACTGAGTCACTAATAACTGAATATGTTGTTTCAACATTGGTCCTTAACGAGGTAGGTATGGATATCGATGATGTCATGGTAGATGTTGCTGTAGACACAGTAGCAGGCGTCGCTTTCCTTGTAGTTGGAAAATCTGAAGTTACTGGAAATGTCGTAGTTGGTGTAGTCGTTGTAGTTGTGGTGGTTGGTGCAATCGTTGTAACTGTAGTGGTAGGCGTAGTCGTTGTAGTTGTGGTGGTTGGTGCAGTTGTTGTTGGGGGTGTGGTTGTGGTTGTGGTTGTAGTTGTAGTTGTCGTTGTAGTTGGAGGCAAGGTGGTGGGTTCTGGGCCTGTGAAAATGGAGCAAGAATGATAGTATTTCACTTAGCTGCAGAGCTAAATTTGTTGGGTAGGGGCATTTTAGATGAAAGAGCTTGGCTGAAGGAAATTTTGAGTTGTAGCGGGGCACACGACAAAATAAACAATAAGATTAAATTGAAAACTGTTATACTCCCTGTATCATTGTCAGCACCAAATCTACTGCTTTTTCATTCAGACTTCCAGAAAAGTGTTTTAAACACGCAATATAACAGTTTCTGTAGCTGTTTACAGATATCTCTAGCTTCTCGCAGCATAATAGAAGAATGCAGAGGTATTTTCTGTACTTAGAGAAGTATGCACCAGCATGACACTTTTGGAGCATTACTTTCAACAAATATAATCGGATTTAGGAGATAGAAATTGAAAACATCTGTGGCACAGTTTTTGTAATAATAAACTTTTAATATCTAACTTATAGCATTTTTGCGCAGATTTGAATGTTGAATTACTGAGCTTTATCTCATGCGATCATAGTCGTGTACCATTCTTTTCTATTTAAACATCATTTTATCACTCTAAATTCCCGCCGACAAAGTGCCTAAGTTGAAAGTTATTATGAACGGCTTGAGTTAAAAACAACCTTTCCTTTGCCGGTTATTTATTTTTATTACAAAATAATTATATGCTGTTCTTACCCTTAAACAACTTTAGCATTTTTTTTCTTTTTAGGCGTACTTACCCGAAAAAGAGAGCTTGTATTTCACAATTCTCATGAATGGAAGGTTGAGAGCAAATTTTACCATCGTATTAACAAGAGAGCAATATCTTGCGTAGAGTACTAAAGCTTGAGTACCGGTATGAAATTATGCCATTTGAACATATTCAAAGCGCATAACAATAATGTTATCGGTCAGTATTTTGCTGCGAACATTTTTCTTCCATCTGCTTTACTTATGGATCTTGCCGAAAACGACTCAATTTTTTAATCACCTTTTCATATCTTTTCATTTATTAGTTATGAAACTAACGCTAAATCTTTGGCTGACCAGACAACGTAACTTACGTTCTGAACAGTTATACATCCGGATGTCGTCAATTGCTATATCGCTTGACCACCCTCTCAGTCGCGTAGCTTTGAAAACGAGCTGGTTGAAGAAATAAATCTGAGATATAGCAATGGCTCCGTCAATAAAACACTACAGTGCTTACCGGAACCACAACACTTCACACCTAAAATCACTTTACTTCAATCATCCCCTGGTTAAGATCACTCTTTAGCGATAATCACGCAACCAAATTATTCCACTCTTTTCTATTTTCAGATTTTCAAATAGCTGCAACAGTACTACTTTAGAAAAAACACTGCTTGTGTTGCTGCTGCAACTACTACTACTGCTACTACTACTACTACTACTACTACTACTACTACTACTACTACTACTACTACTACTACTACTACTACTACTACTACTACTACTACTACTACTACTACTACTACTACTACTACTGCTACTACTACTACTACTACTACTACTACTACTACTACTACTACTACTACTACTACTACTACTACTACTACTACTACTACTACTACTACTACTACTACTACTACTACTACTACTACTACTACTACTACTACTACTACTACTACTACTACTACTACTACTACTACTACTACTACTACTACTACTACTACTACTACTACTACTACTACTACTACTACTACTACTACTACTACTACTAATACTACTACTACTACTACTACTACTACTACTACTACTACTACTACTACTACTACTACTACTACTACTACTACTACTACTACTACTACTACTACTACTACTACTACTACTACTACTACTGCTACTACTACTACTACTACTACTACTACTACTACTACTACTACTACTACTACTACTACTACTACTACTACTACTACTACTACTACTACTACTACTACTACTACTACTACTACTACTACTTTTGGGCAGAACTTTGCTAAGCTTTAGCAACAAGCGTAAGTTTTGTCCTTGAGAAAGATGTTTCCCAGATTATAATAATAATAATAATAATAATAATAATAATAATAATAATAATAATAATAATAATAATAATAATAATAATAATAATAATAATAATAATGATAATAATAATAATAATAATAATAATAATAATAATAATAATAATAATAATAATAATAATAATAATAATAATAATAATAATGATAGTAATAATAATAATAATAATAATAATAATAATTATAGTAATAATAATAAAAAAATTAATAATAATAATAATAATAATAATAATAATAATAATAATAATAATAATAATAATAATAATAATAATAATAATAATAATAATAATAATAATAATAATAATAATAACTTCTTGTCATCCTTCTGGTGCAGCTGTAATTTTTATTTCTACTCTTAATTTTTCAAGGGAAGGAAGGACACGGATGCAAGAAAAAAAAAAAACAAGGAAAAAATATGAAAAAACCATCTCTTTCTTTTCTATTAGCACAATGCATATTAATGTATTGAAATTAATTCTTACCTGAAGCGGATTATTTATTTTTGGTATGTCCACATCCCCCTTTAACCAGTTGTTCCCTTTATTTCCCGTCTCATGAAAAATGGTTTGAGCTTTGTCTCCTGTAGTGTTTTTGGTCGGCACAGCCAACAGTTCCAGTATGCCCACCTCTGATCGAGCGAAAAACAAAATATACCGGCATAAAATCGTCGAAAACGAAACCCTCTCTCTCTCTCTCTCTCTCTCTCTCTCTCTCTCTCTCTCTCTCTCTCTCTCTCTCTCTCTCTCTCTCTCTCTCTCTCTCTCTCTCTCTCTCTCTCTCTCTCTCTCTCTCTCTCTCTCTCTCTCTCTCTCTTTCTCTTTCTGTCTCGGTGTCTGTCTCTGCCTCGATCTCTCTCTCTCTCTCCCTCTCTCTTCCTTTTTTTTGATTTCTCTCTCTTTCTTTCTCGGTGTCTGTCTCTGCCTCGATGTCTCTCTCTCTCTCTCTCTCTCTCTCTCTCTCTCTCTCTCTCTCTCTCTCTCTCTCTCTCTCTCTCTCTCTCTCTCTCTCTCTCTCTCTTTCTCTCTTTCTCTCTCTTTCTCTCTGTCTATCTCTCTTTATCTTTCTCTCTCTCTCTTTCTCTCTCTCACTCTCTCCCTTTTTCACAAAGCAAAACACGACTGGAAAAAGAAAGGAGAAGCTTTGTATTTGATACAAAAATAATTTGAAACAAAGATTTAAGTTTTTTCAAAAAACCGGAGGGATAGAGAAAAAGAAAGATATTTCGTAGTCATTTTCCTTTAATATTTTGTAACCAATATCGCATTTTCCTTGGAAGATTATTTCTCTCTGCCCGGGCCATCATATTTGTTCAAGATAGGGAAAGTTACACTACAGCTTAATTTTATTTTGAAATTTTAAACACATAAGCTTTGGCATATTAAAGAGGCATTTTACCTGCAGGATCGTCAAGACCAAACATGTGGTAGTAAAACTCCATACATATCCCGTCCATTTGCTTGGAGTTGTAGACAGGAGACACCAGCTTGGCCACAAACCCGTGTTTCTGCGGGGCCGATGATTCTATGAACATGTAGTGGCCTGAAAACAGAGAGAGGGAAACTCTCGGCTAATCATTGGAAACTCACACCAAAGGACTGGAGTTCCCAGATCTAGCATCTACAATCAATTTTTTACGAGGTCTATGGTAGGTGAACTGCGTAAACGATTTTGCAGTAAAAAGGGATGTTTTTACCGACTGGAAAATGATTTTTTTTTAAAATCTCGAAATGACTGTTTTTGTTTTAGCCGATTTCCTATTTCTAATGTGTGAAATGTGATGATTCAGGGCTGGCTTGGGTTCTCTTGAAACGAAAGTTCCCACAAAGCGAAGGGTAGGGCTACATCCAAACCAGCTAAACCCAAGGAAGGAGTGAGACTTCAGAATTTCCTTGAAGGCAGTTCAACCCACTGCACCAACTGAGCTTATGACTTTTATCATTGTTTGTGCCAACTTAGCATTCAAACTTTCTGTAAGTAGCAGCGAATAAAATGCTTATAAGCCTATTTTTCTCCATCGTAAGATATATGCCAGGAAAGATTTCTTATTCACAAAGCATAACACGGCTGAAAAAGGAAGAAGTTATATATTTGACTGCAAACTAATTTGAAAAAAGGATTAAAGCTGGTCCAGAATCGAAGGAAATAATATAGAGAAACTGTAAGATATTTCTCAGTTGTCATCTCACCAGCTGAGGTTTTCAAAGTGTGATCCGTTTCAGGCCCAGTGCCATCCGTTGGTGTTTTTCCAGAATGCCTCGTCCAATCAAAATTGTCTGAGGCATCATTGCTCCACCCACACAGATACTCGTCTTCAAAGTCACATTTGTTCGTCAACGTGGCTAGAATGAAAACACGGAATATTATATTGCAACAGAAGTTTGACTTGACAAAAGCCTTGCACTCCTATTCAGTTAGATGAAAACAGCTTGTGAAGTAAACAATTTAGCATTGTTGAGGAAGAGGCAATGCTGTTTAAAACTTTTAAATACTGCACGACTAAATCAAAGTCACGAAACCAAATTCACTCAGGAGATTTTACGTGCTAAATCTCTCTTACTGCTCGAGTAAAATTCACTAACCAATTAATACGCTCTCTCTGTCTCTGTCTCTCTTTCTCTGTCTCTGTCTCTCTCTCTCTCTCTCTCTCTCTCTCTCTCTCTCTCTCTCTCTCTCTCTCTCTCTCTCTCTCTCTCTCTCTCTCTCTCTCTCTCTCTCTCTCTCTCTCTCTCTCTCTCTCTCTCTCTCTCTCTCTCTCTCTCTCTCTCTCTCTTTCAGTGTATCGATTCACATTATTAAACACAAGGTTCTGATTATTTTAGTCTAATCGAAGAAACTTACACAAACATTCAGGCGGATTGTTGCTCCACATCCTTCCGTCGCAGAAGACTGACTCCGGCCCAATACGAGTAAGACCTTCAGGGCACTTGAAGGTGAGCATAGATCCCTTGTTACTTGGTGTGACTTGGACATCCTTTGGCAACTTGGGACGTGGGCACCCCAGTCCTGAGGGATGGCAAATATCATGCTGACTGCAAAGCTCAATATTATGTCTCATAAAGTGGTGAAGGGCTCTTATAATCGATCAGTTTTTGTTTTAGTTGAATGGTCTTAATGGAATAGAAAAAAAGACTTTCAAGAATAAACTCAATGAGGAGGAGAAAGAGAACTAGAGAAGAAGGGAGAGATGAAAACGAAGAAGAAGAAGAAGAAGAAGAAGAAGAAGAAGAAGAAGAAGAAGAAGAAGAAGAAGAAGAAGAAGAAGAAGAAGAAGAAGAAGAAGACGGAGACGGAGAAGGAGAAGAGGAAGAAGGAGAAGAAGAAGGAGAAGAAGAAGAAGAAGAAGAAGAAGAAGAAGAAGAAGAAGAAGAAGAAGAAGAAGAAGAAGAAGAAGAAGAAAAGCAACAACAACGACAACCTTAACAACAACAACAACTACAATAACAACAACAACAACAACAAGAACAGCAACACTAACACCAATACCAACATTAAGAAAAAGAGAACTGGTTAGAAAGAGAAGAAAGCAGAAGGAATAAATTAGAAAAAGAATTTCAAAAAATGGTTTTGCAGAAGATTCAGAAAAAGTCAGAGGTTGTAGGGGGGAAAAACTAAATGAAAGGAGTTAAAGTCTAGCGGGTGAAAACAAATAATTTGTTCGATATTTTTCATAAATGCAGCTGTTATACTTTACCCAACCAACATGCTCTCTTTAAAAGTCCCTACGTCTATGACAATTATCTTAAAATGTTAATTTTCTTTAAACGCTAGAATTTTACATCTGTACCGTAGGAACTCAAGAAGTTTGCTATAATAACTACGAACTATCAAATCAGTCAGTTTAGAGAAAAGCTAAAGTGATAAAAGTTGAGAATAAAGAAACTAAAGATATTTTTACTCCCCGCATCAGCAAGACGTCGTCAGAAGAAAAAGAAGGCCTTTTAACTATCCCACACATCAAGCTTCTATTTTTTCCCACACAGCAAGCCTTTATACTTACCCAAACAGCTAGCCTTTATATTATAACACACAGCTAGCCTTTATACTATCCAACATGTCTAGCCTTTATATTACCCCATACAGCAAGCCTTAATACTATCTAACACAGCAAGCCTTTTAATAGCCTTTATACATTCTCACACAGCTAACCTTTAAGTTATCCCACACAGTTAGCCTGTATAGTATCCTACATAATAAGCCTTTATACTATCCCACACAGCAGGCTTTTGAACTATCCCACACAGCAGCCTTTCATACTATTCCAAACAACAAGCTTTTAAACCGTGCCACAGCAAGCCTTCATACTAGTCCACCCAGTTAGCCTTTTTAAAATTCCCCACAGCGAGCCTGTATCTTATCCCACACAGCAAGCCTGTATCTTATCCCACACAGCGAGCCTGTATCTTATCCCACACAGCAAGCCTGTATCTTATCCCACACAGCGAGCCTGTATCTTATCCCACACAGCGAGCCTGTATCTTATCCCACACAGCGAGCCTGTATCTTATCCCACACAGCAAGCCTGTATCTTATCCCACACAGCGAGCCTGTATCTTATCCCACACAGCGAGCCTGTATCTTATCCTACACAGCAAGCCTGTATCTTATTCCACACAGCAAGCCTGTATCTTATCCCACACAGCGAGCCTGTATCTTATCCCACACAGCGAGCCTGTATCTTATCCCACACAGCGAGCCTGTATCTTATCCCACACAGCGAGCATGTATCTTATCCCACACAGCGAGCCTGTATCTTATCCCACAACGCAAGCCTTTATACTTTTCCACACGGAAAGCTTTTACTAGTCTTTAGGCTATCCTACACTTCTAGCCTTTATATTATCCCAAAAAGCCAGCATATTTTTAGTCTTTATGCTATCCCATACAGTTAGACTTTAGGTATCCCACACAGCTAGCCTTTAAAATAACCCAAACAAAAAGCCTTTATACTTTCCTACACGGCAAGTCTTTATACTATTCCACACAGTTAGCTTTTATACTATCTCGAGCTGCAAGCCTTTATACTTTCCTATGCAGAAAGCCTATTACTAGCCTTCATGCTAACAAACACTTCTAGCCTTTATATTATCCCAAAACGCCAGCCTTATTTAGCCTGTATGTTTTCTCACATGTCTAGTCTTTAAGCTATCCCACACAGCTTACATTATCCCACACAGCAAACCTTTATACTATCCCACACAGTCAGCCCTTATAGTATCTAACACAGCTAGCCTTTAAAGTATCTAAGACAGCTAGCGTTTAAACGTTTCCATATAGCAATATACTTTTCCACACACCTAGTTTTCATATTATCCCACAAAGTAAGCATTTATATTTTCCCACACACCTAGTCTTTTATTAGCCTTTATGCTATCCCACACAGCTAGCCTTAATATTATCCCACACAGCAAGCCCTTATACTATCTCACACATTAAGCCTTTTACTAGCCTTTATGCTATCCCACACATCTAGCCTTTATATTATCCCACACAGCTAGCCTTTATATTATCTCAAACAGCATGGCTTTATGCGATATCACACAGCAAGCTTGTATACTATCTCACACGGCAAGCCTTTGAACTATCCGACACAGGAAGCCTTCATACTTTTTTACACAACAAGCCTTTCAACTATCCTACAAGTAAGCCTTCATACTATTCCAGATTGTTTGCCTTTATACTATTCCACACAGCAAGCCTTTATACTATTCCACACAGCAAGCCTTGATACTATTCCACACAGCAAGCCTTTATACTATTCCACACAGCAAGCCTTCATACCTTCACACACAGCAAGTCTGCACTATTCCAAAGAGTTTGCCTCTTTACCATCCGACACTTCAAGACTTTATGTTGTACTACACAGCAAGTTTCTATATTGTCCCACACAGCAAGCCTTTATACTTTCCCACACAGCTAGCTTTTATACTATACCAGACATTTAGCCTTTACATTATCCTACACAGCAAACCTTTATATTATCTCACAGAGCAAGCCTTTTCTAACCTTTATGCTATCCCACACATCAAGCTTTTATTTTACCCCCCCCACAGTTTTTTTTTACTAATCTTTATGTTATCCAAAACATCTAACCTTTAAGCTGTCCCACACAGCTAGCCTTTATACTATCCGACACAGCAAAACGTTATGCTATCTAACACAGCTAGCCTTTATATTATATCCCACACAGTAAGCCTTTATACTATCTCACACTGCAAGCCCTTTACAAGCCTTTATGCTATCCCACACCTCTAGCTTTTATGCTATCCTACACAGCTAACCTTTTTTACTATCTTACTTAGCAAGCATTTTTGCTATCCCACACAGCTAACCTTTATACTATCTTACACTGCAAGCCTTTTTACTTTCCCACACAGCAAGCCTTTATACTTTCCCACAGAGCTAGCTTTTATTCTATCCCATATAGCTAGCCTTCGTACTGTTTCACACACCTAGCCTTTGGTTTATCCTACACAGCAAGCCTTTATTCTATCCTACATATATAGCCTTTACAATAAATTATCTTACACAGCTAGCCTTTATACTTTTCCACACAGCTAGCCTTGTTTTATCCCTCACAACAAGCCTTTAATCTATCCCACACAGCTAGCCTTTTACTAGCCTTTTTATTATCCTACACAGCAAACCTTCAAACTATCCCACATATATAGCCTTTATAATATCTCACACAACTAGCATTAATGCTACCCACACATATAGCTTTTATATTATCTCACACAGCAAGCCTTTACTAGCCTTTCTGCCATCCCACACAGCTATCCTTGTAGTTATCCCACAAAGTTAGCCTTTTTCTCCATACATCAAGCCCTTTTGCTATCCCACACAGCTAGCCTTTAAGCTATCCCACACATCAAGCTTTTATTTTACCCCCGACAGCTATTTTGTACTAGCCTTTATGTTATCCCAAACATCTAGCCTTTAAGATGCCCCACACAGCTAGCCTTTATTCTATCCCACTCAGCAAATCTTTAGGCTTTCCCACACAGCAAGCCTTTATGCTATCCCAAACAAAATATTTTTTGAGCTGGCCCGCACCCTGTGTACCTGCACAATGACTAAAAGCATAGATCATTATGTTGTCCGCACACTGTAGGCTTGACCTGAATATATTATGACATATCTCTGATCCTCAGATACAAGGCTGTTCTAATGTTTGGCTTGCAAACAGACCTCTAATTTTGCTTGCGCAGTGCAGGCGGTTTTACTGACCGGCACATTTCGGTACGGGCTCGCTCCAGGCCCCGCTCTGCAGGCAGACGGCGAGCCGGGCCCCCATCAAAGTGTAGCCGCTGTTACAGGTAAACTGGGCCATCCGACCTCTGCTTCTCGTCCGCACCCGTCCATTGGCAATTTTCCTTAGCCTTGGGCATCCTATTTGAAGGCATGTGTAAATTTAGTTGAATAAGATAATCAATTGATTTCTGGCAGATCGTTTCATACAAGATAGAGTCAGGTGCATTACTTTAACTTACTATGATTACTAGCATCATACCACTAGCTCTGCATGGGGAAGGTACGAGAGAAATATAATACTGTAAGATTTGTTGGAAAACAAGCATCCCCTTAGTGCTTCGGCTTTTGGTTGTGATTTTGTTCGTTACACAGGAGAGACATCCAAACGTAGCACAAGAATATAAAAATATCTTTACATGCCCTTTGCCCAGATATAGTTTTAATTTCAAGCATTCATAACTATTCGAAGACAAGCGTGTTCTGCACATTTCATATCAGAGGAACATTCAGACACTTGATGCTACCTTTGCTTTTATCTCTCCTCAACAGATTAAAGATAAGTCATGGGAAATAGAGATTTGAACTTGGAGATTTGAAGACTTGTAAGGACGCTTAACATGTGTTCGGGACAAAGTCCATCAATAATTACGATAATAAGCCCAAACATACTCGTACGTGAAATCTGAACAAGACTCCAAACTGGTGGAGTCATGTAGGATTTTAGGGACCGGCGGACAGCATAAAGCTCCGTTTATACAGAGCGCGAACCAAAACGCGAACGCGGTTTTTCGTCCTGTAATGGTTTAGTCACTTTATAGAGAAACCGCTCAAATAGAGTGCGAACGCGGTTTTTCGTCCTGTAATGGTTTAGTCACTTTATAGAGAAACCGCTCAAATAGAGTGCGAACGCGGTTTTTCGTCCTGTAATGGTTTAGTCACTTTATAGAGAAACCGCTCAAATAGAGTGCGAACGCGGTTTTTCGTCCTGTAATGGTTTAGTCACTTTATAGAGAAACCGCTCAAATAGAGTGCGAACGCAGTTTTTCGTCCTGTAATGGTTTAGTCACTTTATAGAGAAACCGCTGAAATAGAGTGCGAACGCGGTTTTTCGTCCTGTAATGGTTTAGTCACTTTATAGAGAAACCGCTGAAATAGAGTGCGAACGCGGTTTTTCGTCCTGTAATGGTTTAGTCACTTTATAGAGAAACCGCTGAAATAGAGTGCGAACGCGGTTTTTCGTCCTGTAATGGTTTAGTCACTTTATAGAGAAACCGCTCAAATAGAGTGCGAACGCGGTTTTTCGTCCTGGAATGGTTTAGTCATATTATAGAGGAACCGCTCAAATAGAGTGCGAACGCGAACGCGGTTTTTCGTCCTGGAACGGTTTAGTCATATTATAGAGGAACCGCTCAAATAGAGTGCGAACGCGGTTTTTCGTCCTGGAATGGTTTAGTCATATTATAGAGGAACCGCTCAAATAGAGTGCGAACGCGGTTTTTCGTCCTGGAATGGTTTAGTCATTTTATAGAGGAACCGCTCAAATAGAGTGCGAACGCGGTTTTTCGTCCTGGAATGGTTTAGCCATTTTATAGAGGAACCGCTCAAATAGAGTGCGAACGCGGTTTTTCGTCCTGTAATGGTTTAGTCATTTTATAGAGGAACCGTTCAAATAGAGTGCGAACGCGGTTTTTTGTCCTGTAATGGTTTAGTCACTTTATAGAGGAACCGTTCAAATAGAGTGCGAACGCGGTTTGTCGTCCTGGAATGGTTTAGTCATGTTATAGAGGAACCGTTCAAATAGAGTGCGAACGCGGTTTGTCGTCCTGGAATGGTTTAGTCATGTTATAGAGGAACCGTTCAAATAGAGTGCGAACGCGGTTTTTCGTGCTGTAATGGTTTAGTCACTTTATAGAGAAACCGCTCAAATAGAGTGCGAACGCGGTTTTTCGTCCTGTAATGGTTTAGTCACTTTATAGAGAAACCGCTCAAATAGAGTGCGAACGCGAACGCGGTTTTTCGTCCTGGAATGGTTTAGTCATTTTATAGAGGAACCGTTCAAATAGAGTGCGAACGCGGTTTTTCGTCCTGTAATGGTTTAGTCACTTTATAGAGGAACCGCTCAAATAGAGTGCGAACGCGGTTTTTCGTCCTGGAATGGTTTAGTCACTTTATAGAGGAACCGCTCAAATAGAGTGCGAACGTGGTTTTTCGTCCTGGAATGGTTTAGTCACTTTATAGAGGAACCGCTCAAATAGAGTGCGAACGCGGTTTTTCGTCCTGGAATGGTTTAGTCACTTTATAGAGGAACCGCTCAAATAGAGTGCGAACGCGGGTTTTCGTCCTGGAATGGTTTAGTCATGTTATAGAGGAACCGTTCAAATAGAGTGCGAACGCGGGTTTTCGTCCTGGAATGGTTTAGTCATGTTATAGAGGAACCGTTCAAATAGAGTGCGAACGCGGGTTTTCGTCCTGGAATGGTTTAGTCATGTTATAGAGGAACCGTTCAAATAGAGTGCGAACGCGGTTTTTCGTCCTGGAATGGTTTAGTCACTTTATAGAGGAACCGTTCAAATAGAGTGCGAACGCGGTTTTTCGTCCTGGAATGGTTTAGTCATGTTATAGAGGAACCGTTCAAATAGAGTGCGAACGCGGTTTTTCGTCCTGGAATGGTTTAGTCATGTTATAGAGGAACAGTTCAAATAGAGTGCGAGCGCGGGTGATCGTCCTGGAATGGTTTAGTCATGTTATAGAGGAACCGCTCAAATAGAGTGCGAACGCGGTTTTTCGTCCTGGAATGGTTTATTCACTTTATAGAGGAACCGTTCAAATAGAGTGCGAACACGAACGCGAACAAATATGTGTTCGCGCGGTCGACCGCAGAGATTGCCCCGAGAGCGAATTCTTCAGAGCGCCGCGGCGGCTTTCTTGCTATCAAGTTGTATCAACCAATCAGCTTGTACCACTTTCTTTACATGGTTTCCGAAAATAGATACTTGAACAAAAAGCTATGCAGAGCTAGTCTGCTTTGTTTGTAGTGTATGGCCGATGCCGAGTTAATGGATGAAACGTGAATTTTAGAAATTGCAAAGAATTCGGTTTAGTTCGACAAAGTTGAAAAAGCACACAAAGAGACAGTCAAAAAGAAAGATATTTGGAAGGGAATTGGAGAGAAAGTTGAACTGACAATTATGTGATTTATACACACAAAACGCTGCTGTGCGTATCAATACAGAGCTTTAATCTCCTGCGTGTTTGATTTTGCCTGTGCCATGGTTCCAATAATTGTGCTTGCTTAGTCCCACTTGATTTAGCACAGAGTTGACCTATTTTTGCTAAGACGTCATGACTGAGATAATTACACCACCCCATTGCATTTAATTTTGTAAACTTTAGCTTCTTTTGAATGGACAAGAATGTTTTTTTATTTATTTATTTTGTTTTGAATAAACTTATGTCCTTATCAACATAGTGAAGAAATAAACGATTTCAACAGGTACTGAGAAATGACCTCTGTGTTCGTTAGATGCAGGCCTAGATCTAAATAATGTATAGAGCTCTTTTGTGACAATGATGTAATTTCTAAAACCTAATTGCAATAGATTTATTTCGAATCTTTTTCTGCTTGCAACACTAGTTTTGAAAGCAAAAATGGATTTATGAATAAACTTCTTGTTAAAAGCCTGTTTTGCAATCACTGTCAAAAACCAACTTAATCTTGTTTTATGCCTAAGACATAAGCACATTCTTGGTCAACTCTCGCTTACAACTATCACACCTCGGCATCTTAATTTTTTTCCAGTTGTAAAAGTGAAGTCCTAAAAGGAGGGAGTGGGAGAAGAAAAAAGATTAACGGAGTGTCAA
>JAWDGP010003862.1:65000-117500 GCA_033675545.1 Elysia crispata | reverse complement strand
TCTTTTCGCTCACGCACTCCCTTTCCCTTTTCCTTATTTTTTCTTTTACTCTCTTATGTATTATCCTTTTCAGTCTTTCTCAGTCTTTTTCTCCCGTTACATCTCTTCCTCTCCTCACTCTCTAAGTACAGCAATGTTTGGTTTGTACTGAGTAACCAAAGCTTGTACAGGTCTGACTTTGTCATCGCGCGGTACCTCTTTTTAAACGCTATATGTGTATAAAGCGAATTATCTGTGTATCTTTTTAATGATTGCAGAACTGGATAACCATAGGTCGTCTGCACCTGCTTGGCACTGTTCTCCGAAAGGAGTGAAGTTTCAGTTCCTTTTTCCTTTATATTCGGGAGGCCTGATGAGAGGGTAAGGGGGGGTCGCTTAATGTCCAACGGTGACTCGGTGAATAATACACGACCCTTAGTAGTGGCATTTCCCAACACGCACTTTAAGAGCTCAGAGTTCAGATCTGCCTTGCCACAGCTGCTATTTATTTTTGTCCTGTTCATCACACAAATCCTAGCACTCCTCTCCCTGCACGTAGGAGTCTAAAGAGAGGTTTAGAAAATATGAAACAAAATCTAAGCTTATTTTTCTGTATACCCTCCTTGCACTTTGATTTTCCACTTCTCTCTTTCCATTGCTATGTTATGTCTGTCTTTCTGGTTGTTTGTTTGACTGCCTATCTTTCTGCCTGTCTTTTTTCCTCTCTTCTTGCCCTTTTCTCGTTCCCCCCGTGTTTCCTTTGTTTACAAACGTTTTTTAATATCCAAAAAAGTCATGTGCCAGTTAAAAAGGAAATTCCTGTTTACAACTAACATGATTTCCAATGAAACTAAGAAACTTACGTCGCCTTTTTAACTGTTTGATCAGTTTTGAGTGTCGTAAATGTTCCGAAGAATCTTATAATCAAACTACAGCTTTCCATCAAGGCAGGACTAGGGTTAGCAAGGTGGCTCAGTCGGTCATCGAACCCGCAATGTCATTACTTCGCTCTTTATCGAATGGAGTACCTGACGCCTTTGCTTTTAGCTTTCTATTGTCAGTGGTGTAGTTCTTTACTTGTTAAGTTTCTCTCAAAGAAATTATTACAAAGGATATTTTATGTTGAGAAGAAGCTAACATGACCAAATATCTGAAGTATTCCAAAAGATGTGCAAACAAAAATACTGCAGAATAAAAATTTTTGATAAATGTGATCAGGTAACTTAATATATAGCTTTCATTAAAAAATAATCCCCAACTGAGAAGAGAAAAGAGATACGAAATTATATGAAAAAGGAGTACAAGCTTTATTTCCCTTTTTTAAAGAAACCGTCAACATGACATGGCACTAACCAATCCTAAGACCCTAAGGACAGCGTTATTTAAGTTTACTCACATCATAAGTTTCTATGTCCTTTAAATGTTTTCATGTTCAATGATCAAGCTATTTTTTTTTTCAATTCATTCAGGTAAAGCCCATTCATTAAATGGTTTCTTTGTTGGCTCTGTGTATAAAATGCCCAATGTAACATAAAATTATATGTTGGGACTTTCCTTCAACTTTCTATTATGCTGATTGAGTCTGAAGCCTCATTGATTTTTCTCTGTTTTGACGATGATCTTGGTGGTGGGCAGAACAAGCCTGACATAGCTTTATAGATCTGTATAGATCATGGAAGGAATCATGAAGCTGCCTGCTCATGAAGGACAAAATTAACAGACTTATTGTCATGTACGATCAGTTTCATTCTGATCTCAGTTTTCAATCCTCTTTCTGACCAGAAACTCCGCCTTCCAGAGGGTAAGTACTCAGTCTTCCTGAAAGACTGGACCTATGCATTCCCAAAACGGCAAATCCTTTTAGTCAGGTTGGCCATTTTTTTTATTTTCAGCTTGATAAATTGCGAATTTGTTTTCCAAATACTTCCTTCTTGTTTGTCTCTTGCATCTTTTGTTTATTCCGCTCGCTCTGTTGGCCAAACTCCGAGGAAGTCAATTTTGTCTTAAGTCTCTATTTACTTTGAATAACTCGTTTTAAATTTCATTTATAGAAAAAAAAAGTTTTGAGGTTGATTTTGTAAACAAAGAGAATAAAATCTTATTTTCATCGCTGAAATTAGCCCTATCATTTTTATTATTTAGATTACAATTCTAAGATTTTTGTCATTCGTCTATAGCGATGATCGGTGATTTTACAAACCCATTGATTAAAACTTCGATTCATATTTACCAGATGCTTGATTTGAGTCATTAACCATTCGAAACGCTTCCGATGAAACGTCATGATCAATGGGAAAAGTAGATATTTACATTTACTTAATAAAAATTCAAGAAAAGTATAGTGCTTAATTCGATGTCTTACTCGTCTTTGACAGTATTAATCTTTATCAAAGAAAAAAAAATTGGATAAAATTAAAAGATATAGCCTCATTTTTATCTTTGTTACTTGCAATTTCAGGTCAAAGAAGCTCTAATTAACATATGGGTCATCTTTTGATGTAATGTTTAGATTACATATAAGACTTGTTATGCTTCACTGTCGGTGGGATCATCAGATAAAGCTTTGATCAACATACTCTGCATGGCTGTACTATTCATTGAAATGTAATTTAGTTTATAACAGACCGTCCTGTAGCTCTATAATACCCTAGTACTTAACATAATCTGAAATCATCAATTCTGTTGTAGAACTTACGGAAAATTTGAAACTACCAATAAGTTCAGCCTGGCCTGAAATTCCTAGTGTTGTTTCATTTTTTTACTCAATTTTTCATGACTATTTATTTCGTAAAACTTAAAACTTAATGTATGCTTTCTCTAAACTAATTCGGATAAGTTTTAAGGAAAAGGATATAATCACCAAAAGACACACAGCTATAGATAATGAAAATAAGGAAACACAAGATGGTTACTATTTATAGTTACTGAGACATAAAGAAAATTAATTTTAACTTAACGAAACAAAGCTACAAATTTTTAGGAAGTTAAACAAGTAATTAACTTTCTTCATTGCTATGACGAGGGTCCAAATTTTTTATTCTGATAAGAAGATTATGGAACATGCGAGTTCCAACTAGAATCCGAATCATATTGTTGTCTGTGATGATGAGTCTAGTCCAGAACTAGGAAGAAAAACGGGTTTTTGCGGGGAAAAACCTCCCAAACATATCACGAACGCGCACAAGATGTCTGTAGTGAGATACATTTTGGTGTCTGAGAGAAGGGACACACGCTGCAGTGTGCAGATGGCGTACAAAGTGGTTCCAAAAGGTTGCCCATTCATTGAGTAACGCCTCCATTGACGGCAGGACTCCAGATTCACGCAGAACACACACACACACACACACACACAGATGTCTTAATCAATCGAGATGGACCCAAATTTCCACAAAGCACACACACACATAGATCCGTTGTTCAAACATACAGAACCCAGGCTCGCGCAGAACACAAACACACACAGCTCCGTTGAAACACCGATCAGGACCCCGGCTCACATAGAGCCCCCACACACACAAATAGCTCCTTTGATCAACCGTCCAAAACCCTGGCTAACGTAGAGCACACTTACAGCTCCGATAACCAGCCCACCAGGACGCAGGCTCGCATAGAGCACACTGACAAGCACGTTGATCAACGGTTCAGGACCCAGGCTTACGTAGAGCAAACACAAACACACTTCGATCTCAATCTAGGCTCACGCAGAGTACACACACACAGCTCTGTCAACAAACCTACTTGGACCCAGCTCACATAGAGCACACACACACACAGCTCTGTTTACCAACCATCTTGAACCCAGGTTCACATAGAGCACACACACAGGTCTGTTGACCAACCTTCTTGGACCCAGCTCACATAGAGCGCACAAACACACACCGCTCCGTTGACCAACCTTCTTGGACCCAGGCTCACTTAGAGCACACACACACCGCTCTGTTGACCAACCGTCTTGGACCCAGGCTAACATAGACACACACATACAGCTCTGTTTGCCAACCCTCTTGGACCCAGCTCACATAGAGAGCACACACACACCGCTCTGTTGACCAACCTTCTTGGACCCAGCTCACATAGAGCGCACACACACACCGCTCCGTTGACCAACCTGCTTGGACCCAGGCTCACGTAGAGCATACACACACAGAGCTCCGTTGACCAACCTCCTTGGCTCCAGGCTCACGTAGAGCATACACACACAGAGCTCCGTTGACCAACCTCCTTGGCTCCAGGCTCACGTAGAGCATACACACACAGAGCTCCGTTGACCAACCTTCTTGGACCCAGGCTTACTTAGACACACAGACTTACGGCTCTGTTGACCAACCCTCTTGAACCCAGCTCATATAGAGAGCACACACACACAGAGCACCGTTGACCAACCTTCTTGGACCCAGGCTCACTTAGAGCACACACACACACACCGTTCCGTTGACCAAACTTTTGGATCCAGGCTCACATAGAGCACATACACACAGCTCTGTTGACCAACAATCTTTGCTCCATGTTCACATAGAGGACACACACACAGCTCCGTTGACCAACCTTCTTGGACCCAGGCTCACTTAGAGCACACACACACACACACACAGCTCCGTAGACCAACCTTCTTGGACCCAGGCTAACATAGAGCATACACACACAGCTCTGTTGACCAACTGTTAAAGACCCGGGTTCACGCATAGCATACACAGCTCCGTTGACCAACCTTCTTGAACCCAGGCTCACATAGAGCACATAAGCACAGCTCCGTTGATCAACCGTCCAGGACCCAGGCTCACATAGAGCACATAAGCACAGCTCCGTTGACCAACCTTCTTGGACCCAGGCTCATATAGAGCACATAAGCACAGCTCAGTTGACCAACCTTCTTGGACCCAGGCTCACATAGAGCACATAAGCACAGCTCCGTTGATCAACCGTCCAGGATCCAGGCTCACGCAGAGCACTCACACACACACACAGCTCAGTTGATCAATCGTCCAGGACCCAGGCTCACGCAGAGCACTCACACACACACACAGCTCAGTTGATCAATCGTCCAGGACCCAGGCTCACGCAGAGCACTCACACACACACAGCTCCGTTGATCAACCGCCCAGGACCCAGGCTCACGCAGAGCACTCACACACACACACACACAGCTCAGTTGACCATTTTGAATAGAATAATTTCAATATGGCCACCGGGGAATCGAATTCTAAGTTTCTATCTCTGAAAATAGCACATGGCCGCAGTGGAATTGAACTTTGTGTTTCGAACTCTACAAATAGCTTAATTTCAAATATGGTCGCGTGGAATCGAACAGTAGTGTTTCTATTTATACAAATCGCATAATTTCAAAATGGCTGCCGAAGGATTCTAATTTGTCGATCTCTAGAAATAGCATAATTTAATTATGGCCGCCGGGGAATCGAATTCTACTGTTTCGAATTCTATAAATAGCCTATATAATCAATATCGTCACTGTGGAATCGAATTGTAGTGTTTGCATCTCTATAAAGAGCCTAAATTCAATGTGTCCGCCGGGGATTTTAAAGTGATAGGGCCTTAGGGCAATAAATGTAACATTAAAAACCAAACTATAAATAACCAATTTTAAACTTAAATAAGAAATTAAAGAAATAGGGCGGAAAACGACAATCAGTGCTGTATTACCTGACACATCGACGGCTGAGACTATAACAATTACACTTTAAAAAAAAAAAAAAGACAAGCAGGGCACGGAATATTTTTGATAGAAGAGACTCACAGCTAATACTGAGAGCATTAAATTTTACTAACAAGTAGAAAAGAGAGGGTGAGGTGGTGAACATTACCAGAGAGAGAAAGAGAGAGAGAGAGAGAGAGAGAGAGAGAGAGAGAGAGAGAGAGAGAGAGAGAGAGAGAGAGAGAGAGAGAGAGAGAGAGAGAGAGAGAGAGAGAGAGAGAGAGAGAGAGAGAGAGAGAGAGAGAGAGAGAACTAAAGGCTCGACAAATTGCTGTGACAAAGCTAATTTCTAGATCCCAGCATCTTTTTTGCCAAACTGAGGAGAAGATCTGGAAGTAGATTCTAGATTTAAAAAAAAAATGTTTCTTTGAAAACACTTTAGTATCTAGCTGTAAGACTTTGGGGACAGAGCGAAATTTAAGCCAGCATGGCCACTTTTTTCGGTTCTTTTCAACTCTTACAATCTTGTAATCATCAGGCTATCATTGGATACTACAGTGATGATATTGTATAATTGTGCTGGCATATGAAGATAAAAACACAAGAATTCGTTTCTGCAGAGATGATCTTGTTTTACTCTGCTGCTTTATAGAAAAAGAAACACATGTATTCGATGTTACGTTAATTCATGGCGATAGAAACACTTGAATTCGGTTATACAGTGATAATGTTGATTTATTATGCTGGTTTATACAGGAAAAAATATAGAAATCGATTCTAAAGTAATGATTTTGTATTTTTATGCTGGTTTATACTGATAGAAACACTAGAATTCAGTGATGATATTTTATTGTTATGCAGGTTTATGGAGATAGAAAAACTAGAATTTGATTCTACAGTGATGAAATTGTATTATTAAGCTGATTTAGAGAGACAGAAACGCTAGAATTCGATTCTACAGTGATGGTTTTGCATTATTATGCTGTTTTATGGAGATAAAAAGCTAGGATTTGAATTTACAGTATTGATGTTGTATTATTACGTCGGGTTATAGATAAAGAAAAACTTGAAGTCAGTTGAAAAAAAAGGGAAAGTTGGTGAAAAGGGACGAAAATGATATTTGTGATTTGTCCTTTGAAAAAAAGGATATAAGTTTAAAATATTTTAAGTAGAAATCCGACAATGAAGTGAGAAGTAAGTACAACCTGATAACAAAGTTCTATCTGTAAAAGGGACAGATAGATTTTATTGTGATTTAACATGCAAGTAAAAAGAAAGACATTTTTTCCAAGGTTGGGCTAGATTTAATCCACAGGTATATTTATTCTGTAGAGTGGTTAAAAGTAATATCAATTACTATTATAAAAATGACGGATGGTAAGCTCTGTACAATGAATTTAAATCACTTAATGAATAAAATAAACATTTACGTAAACTCTGAATGTATTGAATGCAGGAGTTATGCAGAGTGTTATACAGAGTTTATTCAGAGACATGCAAATTATAAAAAAATAAATGAATAAATGAATTTCTAATACACACTGTTTCACAATATTATTTGATTCAAGAGTTAATTAAGATCTGACATAGATTTTGGTAATCATCCAAATAGAACACACTTTACAGATTTATTTAAAAGTGAAATAAAACATTTTAAGAAAATCTTTCTAAAACTACAATAAATATAACTGAACAAACGTTTTTTGTTGTTTTTTTATCTACCATTAAACCTCTTATCAGTTAGGAAAATTTGAGGAATTCTCTCTCCCGTTCAAGATTATCAATCATTTTTAAGGGGAAATTTTTGCATAAAGAAACAAACAAAAATTTCACTCATTCACAGACACATTCTAGGATGTATTTCGTCGTATGGCAATAGAGTGTCGATTTATTCAAGTGTCCACCATTCAGACAAAATTGTTTTTCCTGGATCGATTTAACAGACAAAAATCAACAAAGTCCAAAACGGCGGCCACCTGAAAGGTAGTCAATGGATCGAAGAGCAATGTTGGACCGTGTTTTCTCTGTGTATGACCTCTGGCTTGTAATTAACTAAATCTAGAACAAGACCATTGTTGAGGCAACAAACGTGGGACCGTTTTTCAATCAGTTTCAGCATTAAAAATAATTAAATTAAAAAAACAAAAAACTATCTGGGTTATATGCTCATGTGGGCGTGTGGCTGTCATTGGGTTTTCACTTTTTCCTCCCGTTGTTTTGCTTTCACCCTATACGTTTTTTCGCACAATAAGCGCGACTGAGTCAACTGACTGATACAATATGTCGCGACATGTCGCTCAGTGTATTGACCCCGTGACCGCGTGAGCTCAAAATTTCCGAAACTTACGCCCCACCCCTTGTTTCCCCACTGCGTGTGTGATATGTAAGAAATACAGCGCAGAATGCCTTGAACACATAATTATCTTGTGCAACGCCTAGCATTCCTTCTGTGGGTATGGTGGGTCTAAGACACATAATAGAGTGTTTTAAAAATAACATCAATGGAATTTATGTAAATGATATAAACGAATATGACATTGTTACGTATGTTGATATATTAAAAAAGATAATACATATAAAATCATTGCCTGTTAAATTATCTTTAATCTGTTTCACTTTCAATTAACATTGCATTACAATTAAACACATTTGATAATTCACATCAGATTTTTTCCTAACGTTCATAAATTAGGCTTTTGCTCCAGTAAACATATTTTTTTCTTGTGCTCTTTAAATGCGGTATGAAGAGAAATAGAAACTGGATGCTAAGAAAGCTTTGAGGATTCAAACAAGGTCCCACGTTTTACTTCTGAAAAGGAATCAAGAAAGATTAATATGGGGGTGAAACCTGAGCCTAATAAAGACTTGGTAATTGTTAAATTTTAAATATATTGTATTTAAAATAAATAAAATAAATCAGATATAATTTAAAGACAGTTTATGATAAGAATTACACAAAATTATTTGATTCAAGAGCAACTTTAATCATATCAAGTCTGGCATAGATTTTCGTATATATCTAACTAGAACATACTTTACAGATTTAGATAAAAGTAAAGCTGGACATTTTCAGAAAATCTATCTAATAATACAATAAATATAACTGAACAAACTTTTTTTTTGGTTGCTGATTGTTTTAAAGCTACGATTAAACTTCTTATTAATTAGGGAGAATGGAGGAATCCTCTCTCCTGTTCAAGATTATCAATCATTTTTACGGAGAAATTTTTGCATAAGGGAACAATATTTTTTTTCACTCATCCAAAGATACATTCTAGGATGTGTTTTGTCGTATTACGACTCATCAGTGTTCCTGGTCCATGTAGTTCTTGAATGACTCAATTTTTCAGTCCTCCAGGTCTTTCCTTTCTCTTATTTTGTCTCATGAACATGGAGATCCTTAGCTATACAGGCCTAGGCTCTCTTCCAGCTATTCTTCCTGGACCTAAACTTCTGGACTGGTCTTTGCGGCTTCTGCCTCTGTGATCTCAAAATATAATATCATGACAGGACTTATTACAACAGGTTTTTTACACCCCAGCTCTTTTTTTATCTACATTTCCTGATCTGTGTTGTTCTTGTGCACATCAATGCTTCAGTGTTCCGGGTCTTTTTCTTACCTATCCATGACTATCTCTAGCTTAAGGCTCGGAAGTATCTCTTCCAGTTTCTCTTCGTGGTCTTTAAGTTCAGGTCTTTGCATCTCCGCCTTTTGTGATCTCTAACCATGATATCATGATCAGAATTATTATAAAAATGGAGAAAACAAATTGAAAAAGAAAATACAAAAAACATTTTCATTCAAATTGTGTGTATATGAAGTATTGAAAAGAAATGGGATTATTTGTCAGAAATATTTTTTTATGCTGGAAAACAAAGCGTCTAAGCTAAAAGCAGGAAAAAAGTATCTTAACTAAATCAGTTTATAAAAGCCCTGGCTGGGAAGGAAGAATTCAGCAAGTTTTCATTAGTGCTACATCTCAAGAACAGAAAGGTTGAGCCACATGGTTCCCTGCTTTGTTGCAAACAAATTAGTCTGAAGAAACTTTTACTCTGCCTGATCATAACAAAAATGTTTCTTCGTGTTCTTGTTTGTCTAGTTCAAGTTGTTACAATATTCATGTGATGCAGTAAAGACACAAATGCTCTTCATCTTTATCACTTTGTTTTATTTACCATATTGTCTTCCTTTTAGGCGACGGCGAGAACAAATTAGACACTAAATAATCATGATCCTATTAAGAGGGTTAAATACAGAAATTGGCATAGATCACAGTGGTTGTGTTTCAGGTCCATACTGTGTCTTAAATCTTAGATTCATGAACTTCTGTGTGGAACAAGATTCAAATAACTGCAGAATTACCGGAGGTATTATCATTAAAAAGAATCGCTGTAATCAAGCCCATGAATTATGTGGCGTGAAATGATTTAAATGTTAAACCAAGAGGCGTATCACATAGTAGTTGTGATGAATTGTAAGGTGACACCTACGATAAAAGGCGACATGGCAATCCTCGAAACTCATAAGTGTACTTTGTGTGTGTTGCAATGGTCTTTCTAGTAGAGTAACTTGGTAGCTGGCTGGCTTAGAATCAACTATTGTGTTATACGCCTTGTCTTCTCAGGCTTCTGGCGCATTGACATCCGGAAGTGACCTTCGCAAGAGGTTACTGTCGAAGCCATGTTAGAGCCAATCTTTCACTGTACTGACCCCACCCCATCCCCAGCCTGACGACAGGCCATAACATTATAGAGGTAATTCTCGAAATGATTGGAAGCCTTGCTAAGCGATATTTATTTCGGCCACCGAGGCACTACGCATTGCTATGTGTTTGTGTCTAATCACTTGAAATCTAGACTTATTTAGCCGTACTGATGTTCCTAGTGTGGCGTATCTCAGGCATATAATTACGAATCTGGATGATGGCTCCAGTCACAAATGACATTAGGTCATTAAGATCTAATGTCTTACTTTAACCAAGAGAAAGCCATCACTGGGAAACACATTTTTCGAAGTTTTAACAGTTTGTTGGTTTGCCCCTCTAAAAAGAAGCACAGTTAGTTTAGAGTACTGATACCACCATGGGGCCACTAGGCAGTTTAAGGAATAAAAGCTAGGACGAAATTCTCCCGGTACCCGACTAGACGCCGTCTCATCTTCCAACTGAAGCGATGGCTTAGCTAGAGGATTTTATACTTCAGCAGTTTGATCCCTTCCAGCTGATATCTCAAGCAAGACCTGAAGACCCCGACCCATTCCCCCCTTAGCTCTCCTTAAAGAAATTGAAACCATGGTTCAATGTCGCTGGTCTGCAACAGTTTATCTCCCATTGATATATGGAATCCAGCAAACTGATCCACAACGACAGGCTGTCTGGAAAAAGCCGTGTATCCCAGATCCAGTCTTCCACCCAGAAACAGAATTTTTGACATAAGGTGTCAGGTTCATAGGTGCAGCTGTATGTAGTTGACAGTTTCATTTGCCGTCTATACGTCAGGCCACCCTAATCTGATGTCGCTTTCTTCTCACTAAAAGATTGACGCTCTCGATGCTGGCCCGTCTATACGTCAGGCCACCCTAGATTCTGAATCGATGCTGGCACGTCTATACGTCAGGCCACCCTAATCTGATGTCGCTATCTCCCCGCTAAAAGATTGACGCTCTCGATGCTGGCACGTCTATACGTCAGGCCACCCTAATCTGATGTCGCTATCTCCCCGCTAAAAGATTGACGCTCTCCATGCTGACCCGTCTATACGTCAGGCCACCCTAATCTGATGTCGCTATCTTCTCACTAAAAGATTGACGCTCTCGATGCTGGCCCGTCTATACGTCAGGCCACCCTAATCTGATGTCGCTATCTTCTCACTAAAAGATTGACGCTCTCCATGCTGACCCGTCTATACGTCAGGCCACCCTAATCTGATGTCGCTATCTTCTCACTAAAAGATTGACGCTCTCCATGCTGACCCGTCTATACGTCAGGCCACCCTAATCTGATGTCGCTATCTTCTCACTAAAAGATTGACGCTCTCCATGCTGACCCGTCTATACGTCAGGCCACCCTAATCTGATGTCGCTATCTTCTCACTAAAAGATTGACGCTCTCGATGCTGGCCCGTCTATACGTCAGGCCACCCTAATCTGATGTCGCTATCTCCCCGCTAAAAGATTGACGCTCTCGATGCTGGCACGTCTATACGTCAGGCCACCCTAATCTGATGTCGCTATCTCCCCGCTAAAAGATTGACGCTCTCGATGCTGGCCCGTCTATACGTCAGGCCACCCTAATCTGATGTCGCTATCCCCGCACTAAAAGATTGACGCTCTCCATGCTGGCCCGTCTATACGTCAGGCCACCCTAATCTGATGTCGCTATCTTCTCACTAAAAGATTGACGCTCTCCATGCTGACCCGTCTATACGTCAGGCCACCCTAATCTGATGTCGCTATCTTCTCACTAAAAGATTGACGCTCTCGATGCTGGCCCGTCTATACGTCAGGCCACCCTAATCTGATGTCGCTATCTCCCCACTAAAAGATTGACGCTCTCGATGCTGACCCGTCTATACATCAGGCCATCCTAATCTGATGCTAAACCTCACTAAAAGATTGACGCTCTCGATGCTGGCCCGTCTATACGTCAGGCCACCCTAATCTGATGTCGCTATCTCCCCGCTAAAAGATTGACGCTCTCGATGCTGGCCCGTCTATACGTCAGGCCACCCTAATCTGATGTCGCTATCTCCTCACTAAAAGATTGACGCTCTCGATGCTGGCCCGTCTATACGTCAGGCCACCCTAATCTGATGTCGCTATCTCCTCACTAAAAGATTGACGCTCTCGATGCTGGCCCGTCTATACGTCAGGCCACCCTAATCTGATGAATCTGAACACACTTGTACAGCTGTTTCATCGACAAATACAAGTACTGTACAGGCAAAGCAAGTTTTGTGATCTTTGCGCGAATACTTATCTTCCAGCTCTCCACACGTAAGAACTGATACTTATCCTGTCATAGCAATTGTCAAATCATCACAATTATTTTTTTTTTGGTTCAGAGAATTCGTCAGGCATAGGTTTAATGCAATTATTGGGAACGTGGAATTTTTATTTTACTAATTCTTTCAAACAGATTTATCAATTCGAACGATAGAAATCAAATGCAAGAATACATCAATGCGTTTATTCATTCAGATTCATTCATCTTTTGGGCTGCTTTACGGGCTGCTTATCCTTTATCTGTCTTCGAACCTTGGGATAACTCGATATTTTAAACACAGATTACAGAGTCAGTTTGGTTTATCATTCAAATATGGCTGTAAGTACTTTCCCATTCTATTCCACATTTGTAAGTCTCTGCCATTCTTTAATAATAAAACAAAGAAAATGGAGATCATACTTGAATTAATGATAATAATAATAATAATAATAATAATAATAATAATAATAATAATAATAATAATAATAATAATAATAATAATAATAATAATAATAATAATAATAATAATAATAATAACAGTAAGAAGAAGAAGAAGAAGAAGAAGAAGAAGAAGAAGAAGAAGAAGAAGAAGAAGAAGAAGAAGAAGAAGAAGAAGAAGAAGAAGAAGAAGAAGAACAATGATAATGATGATGATGATGATGATGATGATAACATAATTATAATTATGCGTAAAAATAGGATTGTTTTATATGTAACAAATTCTATTGTCTGGCCTCTCAACCTTTTCCTGTTTTTTTTTTTTTATTGTTTTCTTTTCCTTTCTTTTTTGTTCCCTCGTCATCGGCTTTTTTTTTTATTATCTTTTTATCATATCTATTATGCTAGATTAAAAAAAAAGCAACTAAGCATAACACCCACAGCAATTAAAAATGTGCTAGTATCAGATAACTGAGACATAAGATATGATAGTGGTACTGTATTATTTCAAATAAATAGATGTCATTTTTCTTTGGAATTAATAAGAAATTTTTCTGTACTATTGATGTTCATAATTTATGTATGGAACATACTTAATTTATAATTATCTCTGTAGTTAACTTATTCAAAATGTTCAATTCTGTCAGTTGGCTTTCTGAGGCATTTCAAAAGTGTTTGTTTCCCGTACTTGAAATTGGAAATGCATAGTTTACCGATGAGTATTGCTAAATGTATAGATTTTGATTCTTTAGAGGATAATTCTTCTTGTTCTAGCCCCAAAAGGGTCATAGAAGTTGTAAATGTCAGTTTTCTTCCGAGCCATATTGCCGTCAGATTGACTAATTCTATCTATAGAGGTGTTACAGCGGGGCATGCAGCGCAGCAATGCTCTATAATTATAATCTTCCTGACTGCATTCAGCGTAATTTTTATTTGGCGCTTTTCCCATTTTGTTTGACAGTATGAGAGCGGGGCACGTATCGCTAAATATTTTCCACCGAAATCTCTGCAGACGGGTTTCTTTTGTAAATCTATCTCGAATCTAAAATGCCAAGTCCGTAATTTGTCCAAGTCAATAGCGGATTATGAAGCCTTATAAGCATCGTCAAACATTACAACTACTGGAAGAGGTGAGAGAGAGAGAGAGAAAGAGAGAGAGGGAGGGAGAGAGAGAGAGAGAGAGAGAGAGAAAAAAGAAAGAGAGAAAAAAATAGAGAAAGAAATAGCGAGAGGGAGAGAGAAGCATATATACAAAAAAAAAAACATGCAGACATGTTAAAAAAATATATAATTGCTTAAATTTGAAGAGAACAAATAAGAATCAAATTTAACGAGATTCTAAAGTAATAAATAATATACATTCACTTATTCATGTTATAGAACAGAACTAGCTGAATTACTTCTGGAAAAATACTTTTGAGAAAGGAGGTCTACATCCTGATTAAAGTTGTTTTTTTAATTATTTCTTGAAGTATAATGATACAAAATAATCAATCAGGTACCGTGTTCTTTATTGTAGGCGATCATGACCTTCCACACATCTCTATCCCTCGTCGCTTTCAGTGCTTCTGTCACTCTTCCTACTTTGAGCCACTTTGTTAGTCCATCCAACATATTTTCACGTTGTTTTCCCTTGCTGCGTTTTCCTGCGATCATCCCAGTAGTCACAAAATGTTCTAGTTTTTCTCTTCTCATCACATAGCCAGAAAAGGTTCCTTGGCGTTTACGTATACTATGACAATGAATGATCTTGTTCAGTGAGCTTCTCGTAACACAGTTTTGTTTGATTTCTTTACAGTCCATGAGATTTGTAGCATTCTCCGCAGTAACCACATTTCTGTTGCCTCCAGTTTCTTTTGTAGCTGTTTCGAAATTGTTCAGGCCTCGCATCAATATATCAGAATGGGTTCAATATAGCACCCAGGGCTCTTCTTCATGTGTAGATGGAGATGTGGTGATTTGTCAGAATTGATTTCATTCTCTTAAAACTCTTTTTTGCTTCCTCTATTCTTCATGCAATTTCAGTGTTGTTGCGTCCATCACTTGATATTAAAGCACCCAAGTATTTGAATAATCCTTTTGCTTCAGTTTAGTTTCGTTGATAACGATGTTCTGTTGACATTCATTGTTTCGACTGACGAACATTCATCAAAGCCACTCACCCTGCAAAGGGTATAGGCCACGAACAACACTCCCCAACTCCCGCCTATCCTGAGCCATCCGTGTAATGTCCCTCCATGAGTGACCACTTGCCTTCATCTCCTTTTCCAAATTTATTCTCCATGTTGTCCGTGGTCTTCCCCTGCTCCGTTTGCCTTGAGGGTTCCACTGCAAGGATTGTCTTGTTATGCTGTTTCTTGAATTTCTGGGAGTGTGCCCCAGCCATCTCCATCTTCTCTGTGTTATTTACTCCCGGATTGGGCGCTGTCCTGCTCTGTTCCACAACTCCTCGTTTCGAATTCTTTCTGGCCAAAATATGCGCAGGATCCTGCTAAGATATCCGTTGCCAAAAGTCTGGACTTTCTTTAGAAATGATTGATTTAAGCTCCAGGTCTCACATCCATAAAGCAGGGCAGATTTGACGTTTGAGTTAAAAAGTCTGATCTTGGTTTTTGTTGAAATGGTTCTGTCTCTCCATATTTTATCCAGAGTTTTGAACGCTGCTCTCGCCTTTGCCACTCTAGACCTCACATCTGCCGCCGTCCCTCCTGAGTGGTCTATAGCACTGCCGAGATACGTAAAATTTTCTACAACTTCCAGGGATTTTCCTCCGACTGTTATTGCTTGTGTATCCTCTGTTTTAATTTTGTGCATTTTCGACTTTCCGGGATGTATACGGAGCCCTATTGATCCCGACAGTTGGTTCACCGTTGAGGTCTTGTCCTGAATTTGGCTGTGGTTGTGTGAGACCAGGGCAATGTCGCCCAGGTTGCCTTGTGTATATCTTTGTGTGGAAAGATTGTTCCTCCAATAACCAAATCATTTAGAGAGCAAAAATCTGCAAATCTTTCCCCGTTGTCATTCATTACTCCAAGGCCCTGTTTTCCCATTATTTCCTCATAGCTGATGTTGTCTGATCCAACCTTCGCGTTTGCATCCCCCATTATGATGTTGACATCTTTGCGAGGCAACTTCTCTGTTATTCTTTGCAGCTGGTCGTAAAACTCCTCTTTTTCCTCCTCACTAGCGGCGTTTGTTGGTGCATACAGCTGTAATATATTGATGTTGATTCCTCTGTTACTGGATGAAAAGGATGCCAATAGGAGTCTTGATCCATGTGCCTCAAAACCCCTCAATGTCCGTTGGGCTCTCTTGCTTAGAATAATTGCAACTCCCTCTTCATGGATTCCTTCCTCCTTTCCTGAAAATAAAACAAGCTCTCCTGATCGGAGTTTGTTTCTGTCCGGATTGTATCCAGTGGGTCTCGCTGAATCCTAGTATGTCCAGCCTGTATCGCTGCATTTCTCTTGTAAGCTTGAACGCATTTTCCTGCCTCATACAGGGTGCGGACGTTCCACGACGCAATTCGGAGAGACCTGGCTGATGATGAAAGTGTCCGGTCAGAAAGGTCCTTTCGGCTTTCCCCTCTGGCCATCAGAAGCTCTGGCGCACTGTCAGAGTCTCCATCCTCACCCAGGGTAGAAAGAAGCGGTTGACTATCTGTTCCCCTCTGGCCATCATAAGCTCTGGCGCACTGTCAGAATCTCCATCCTCACCCAGGGTAGAAAGAAGCGGTTGACTATCTGTTCCCCTCTGGCCATCATAAGCTCTGGCGCACTGTCAGAATCTCCATCCTCACCCAGGGTAGAAAGAAGCGGTTGACTATCTGTTCCCCTCTGGCCATCATAAGCTCTGGCGCACTGTCAGAATCTCCATCCTCACCCAGGGTAGAAAGAAGCGGTTCACTATCTGTTCCCCTCTGGCCATCATAAGCTCTGGCGCACTGTCAGAATCTCCATCCTCACCCAGGGTAGAAAGAAGCGGTTGACTATCTGTTCCCCTCTGGCCATCATAAGCTCTGGCGCACTGTCAGAATCTCCATCCTCACCCAGGGTAGAAAGAAGCGGTTGACTATCTGTTCCCCTCTGGCCATCATAAGCTCTGGCGCACTGTCAGAATCTCCATCCTCACCCAGGGTAGGAAGAAGCGGTTGACTATCTGTTCCCCTCTGGCCATCATAAGTTCTGGCGCACTGTCAGAATCTCCCTCCTCACCCAGGGTAGAAAGAAGCGGTTGACTATCTGTTCCCCTCTGGCCATCATAAGCTCTGGCGCACTGTCAGAATCTCCCTCCTCACCCAGGGTAGAAAGAAGCGGTTGACTATCTGTTCCCCTCTGGCCATCATAAGCTCTGGCGCACTGTCAGAATCTCCCTCCTCACCCAGGGTAGAAAGAAGCGGTTGACTATCTGTTCCCCTCTGGCCATCATAAGCTCTGGCGCACTGTCAGAATCTCCATCCTCACCCAGGGTAGAAAGAAGCGGTTCACTATCTGCTCCCCTCTGGCCATCATAAGCTCTGGCGCACTGTCAGAATCTCCATCCTCACCCAGGGTAGAAAGAAGCGGTTCACTATCTGTTCCCCTCTGGCCATCATAAGCTCTGGCGCACTGTCAGAATCTCCATCCTCACCCAGGGTAGAAAGAAGCGGTTGACTATCTGTTCTTGTTTCTGTAACAGAGCCTTTTTTACGGGGTGGGGTTGTTAACCCCATACCCCAACCCCCTTACTTGGAGGACCAGGGGACACACTTTTCGGGGGTCCCCCCCTGATAATTCTTGGTCGCCTCTTACGACGTGCGTGACGCACAGCAGCGGGCCTAATATTCTTTGCACCCCCAGACTAAATCTGGGGCCCCGAGCGCCACACGGGCATGACGAACATTACTTCTGTCGTTTTGCTCTTCAATCCCAGCCCTTTCTTTCTGCTTTCCTCTGCAACGATGTCAAATAATTGTTGCAAGTCTTCTTTATTTTCTGCAATTGGCGCAGTGTCAACCTGTCAACAGCGTATCTCGCTTTTCACGTTGTGCCCTCCTACTTTATTTCTTGATTATCCTTCTAGGCTTCGCATAATCATCTCACTGAAGAGAAAGAGAGAGAGAGAGAGAGAGAGAGAGAGAGAGAGAGAGAGAGAGAGAGAGAGAGAGAGAGAAAAGATCTGGGGAAAGCACATAACCTTGTCTAACACCACGCAGTATTTTATTAAACGAGCTCATCTCGCCATCAACTCGCATTGCTGTTGTCTGTTCCAAATTCATGTTTTTGATCACTCGTGGATCGTTTCCATCTATCTTCAACTGATTTAGTTGTGTGATGTCGTACTCTGTCAAATGCCTTGGTGGAGCACAAATATACCCTTTTTTGTCCTTCTAGAACTCGTTCAATTATAGTTCAGAGGGTGTAGATTACATTTATTGTACTTTTTCCCGTCAAAAAGCTACACTGTTTTTCTGCTCTTTCTGGTTTGATTTTGTTTCTGACTTACATCATGATGATTTTTAGAGAGTATTTTGGTGATATGACTTATAAGACTGACCATTCTATGCAATTCAACCTCTGTTGCCCCCGGTTTCTTTGGCAGTGCTATAAATGTAGGTTTGGAGATGTCCTGTGTCATAGATTTCGTTGAATCTGTGTGTGTTTCACAGGCACTTAACCACTGAGCTATCCGCATCTACAAAAATAGATGCTTCAGGAACAGTGACTTTCATGCTGGCTTGAATAGACTAAGAGGTTGAATCGCTAAGAACAATCAAGTCCATATTTTTACAGGACATAAACAAACTAGCCTCTAACGGATCTAAGAAAGATGCCATTTGACTGAAAAGCATAAATGAATATAGAAATAAAGAAAGCAGTCAAACCAAGTTAGAGGCTGAGACAGACGAAGCTAGATCTAAGGATCTAAAGATGCATGTGACTGAAAATAATGAAATAAGTAGTAAAGAAAAATCAACCACAAACCTAGATCTAGCTCGAGACCGACAAATAAGACGGAAGACGTGAAAACATTACAACAGATGGAATGAACAGGGATCGAACCTGCGCCTCGATGCGGCACCCATCGCCTTGCCGAGACAAGACCAGGCACTTAACCACTGAGCTATCCGCATCTACAAAAATAGATGCTTCAGAGAGACAGACAGACAGACAGACAGAGAGAGAGAGAGAGAGAGCAAGTTTTACACGTTTGCAAGAATGTACATTGGCGTGAGATTTGTGACAAGAAAGGGAATCATTAAAGTGTATTAGTTCTCTTTGGGTTGAATGTTGAACGAAAAGCATGGTTTTGTAATAATACTGACGAAGCTTACAAGTGAAAAGTTTATAATATGTTGAATTGATAATAGTTTTGTTATTTCTCTTTTGTCCCGTTTTTATAAAGTTTTGTGCCTATTTGCTTTTAGACCTTTCTCTCTCCCCCTCTCTGTCTTTGTCTCTGTCTGTCTGTCTGTCCCTGTCTCTCTCTCTCTGTCTGTCTGTCGGTCTCTCTCTCTCTCTCTCTCTCTCTCTCTCTCTCTCTCTCTCTCTCTCTCTCTCTCTCTCTCTCTCTCTCTCTCTCTCTCTCTCTCTCTCTCTCTCTCTCCCCTCTTCCACCCTTTCTCTCTTTCTGTAATTTTTTCTCCTTCTTTGTTTCCCTCTATTTTTTTCATCTAGAAAAATAAATAACCCACTTTGTCTCTCCTTTTCTCACTTCACCTGGCATGGGTTATCACCGAAAACAAATATACGTGATTATGTTATATAGCTAAGAATACCTTGAAATTCTACGCAGTATGCCTTACAGTTGCTCCCCGTCTAAGTCTTGTAAAAAGTTTTTAAAGGCTAGTATGATATGTGTATATGTATTTTCGTCGTATTGTTTCCTAGCACCTCAAAACTCATTCTTTGATAAGGGGTGACAGTACATTAATAGACCCTCATAATTAGAAAACAATGGACGATAAAGAATTCCCTGCTGTGATGAAACATGGTATATGAATACTTTGCTCTATCTGTCTCACAAATTCAGAATCGTAGCTGACAATAATGTGTGTAGAGGCCTGAGGTTCACAGTAGTTTGTCTTCTTTCTATGTAATATAATTATACACATAACGTAGCTGTCCTTGTGATAATAACAGTTACGTTACTGTTTGAGCACATCATAAATATAAGTTTCAGAATACCGATTAGTTGAGCGACTTCTTTATAGAATTTTGTTCTGTTGAAAACTTAAAAACTTGTTGTCTGTAAAACGAGGCGCTCGAAGTTCCAGACAGATGAGTGATTCTCCCACTAGTCCCACAACCTTGAGCACAGCTGTAGGTTCCATTCAGAACTCACCCGACACCCAACTTCACACTCCAGGTTAGCCTAAACTAGGCCGTGCAGTTCTGTACGTGAGCTAGATCCAGACTAGAGTGTATGATGAGGCAGTACCATGGACCTGGATAACGTGCCACTGCTATGTTGAGAGATGGTGTTACATACAGCTCCTCTCAGCCCGGGACTGGGCTGCTGAGTTACGTCAGCAAAACGGAGATGGGAAAAGTACCGGTAGCGGCGAAAGTTGCAGCTTAGGAGCTCACCCCAACTACGTTTTGAAGATTTTTGTGTGTGTTACTGTGGTCGGGAACGATTTTTTTTTAACAAAACTGTTGTTTCATTGATGAATTATGGAGTTTTTATATGAAAATATTTCTGAGGTCAGTATGCAAAATTACTAAAGATGGTATCAAGTAAAATATTACAAAACCAGATAGGAGGGTCGTTAATGGATTATACAGTTGTTAGATAAATATTGGAAGGTCGTAGTTGAGATAAAGACACAAACAACTCTAAAGATTGTATTATGTATTGTAAAATGAAAAAGTTGCTTAATTATGTCTGAGGAGTTAAAACGTTATAAACGGGCTTGCTTTCATCGATGGAAAGTTAAATATTTAGATAGATAGATAAATGGATAGATAGATAGATAGATTATTAGATAAATAGATAGATAAATGTATGGATAGATAGATAGATAGATAGATAGATAGATTATTAGATAAATAGATAGATGAATGGATAGATAGGTAGATAGAGTATTAAGTAAATTGATAAATAAATGGATAGATATGTAGATAGATTATTAGATAAATAGATTGATAAATGGATAGATAGGTAGATAGATTATTAGATACATAGATAGATAAAAGGATAGATAGGTAGATAGATTATTAGATAAACAGATAGATAGATGGATAGACAGGTAGATAGATTATTAGATAAATAGATAGATAAATGGATAGACAGGTAGATAGATTATTAGATAAATAGATAGATGGATGGATAGACAGGTAGATAGATTATTAGATAAACAGATAGATAAATGGATAGACAGGTAGATAGATTATTAGATAAATAGATAGATAGATGGATAGATAGGTTATTACATAAATGGATAGATAGATGGACTGACGTATATATATATATATATATATATATATATATATATATATATATATATATATATATGTATAGAGAGGGAGATAGATAGATAGATAGATAGATAGATAGCTTTAAGATAAGTTGGAATAATTGATAAGAGTGCTCAACTGTGGGAGCATTTCATAGATATAGAAGATCTTACCTTAAATTCTCTTCATACGGCAATGATGTTTCAAGCGGAGGCCAAAGGTGTCGCTTAACCACAAAAAACAGCCACACCTTTAAGTGAATTCACATTGAAACTTAAGGTTCAAAAAGTGAATTCCACTTATCATGGAATATAATTCAAAGAGCGTAGCCATAATCAGCAGCAACAAACAGATGCAACCATGCATAGCTGAGAAATATTTCATTCTAAAAACAAAACCAAGCCTCAACAAAAGACGGGTAATATATGGTCATCGTGCCCTCAAAGAAAGAAACATTTATTACAAAACTACCAGTGGTCTGGAAACGAAAAAGAAAAACGGTTGGAACGGCAACCGAACACACCCCAGTCATACCCGAAGAGAGCAGAGGAAAAGCGACCCTTTGTACTCCGGCCGCTTGAAACACCAGTGTCGTATGAAGAGAATTTAAGGTAAGATCTTATATATCTATAAAGAGAGATAGATAGGTAGATAGATAGATGGATCAGATGGATCATAAAAAAGAAAGAGGGATAGATGAATGGACAAAGCTGTTGCTGAGAATAATACTTTACTGATATTGGTATTGACCAATGTTCAAAAAGAACAAATATCAATATCAATACTTGGGATAAATTTGTTCACCCGACGATTTATAAATGGTGAAGCTCAAAGAAACTGTTTTTCTTTCCTAAACCTGAAAAATATTGAAGTAGTTGCTTCGATATTTTCTTTCAAAAAATTATATATATATATATTGTAATAAAACCGTCCCATCTGTAAAAATCAGTCATATATGCATACAAAAAGGAATTGGAAAGAAAGTAGCAGACGGTTGAAAGACTGGAATGGAGGGGATAGAGAGTGTTTTTAGAAAGAACTGTGTCTGAGGGACTTTAAAAACTTTGAACTACTTACCACAATCTGGATCTAAAAGGGCGTCATAAATTATGTTTTTTATTATGATTCTCTACTTCATGATGTGACAATGCGTCAAACCAGGAGTGGTAGATCCTGGTCTATGGTAGTCAGAGCTACAAGTAAATTTCCACTTTTACTTCCCTCCGTTTTAAGGTTCTGTTACCAACACTTTGCGACATAAAGATGTAAGTCTTATGCTGATTGTTTCTACGTTATACTGAAAGTTTAGGAGTATAACTCGCCTGAAATGACTTGGATTGGAAGAGATTTTTTATTGTCTAAGATAATTATCGAAAAAAAAAGTGGAATACAAAAATGGGTTGTTGAAAATTCGGCAATTTTTGAAGCAACTTATTTGACTCCAAATTTTGAATCTGTGGTTGATAACTTATTAGAAAACCCTTCATACACCGGGATTCTTAAACATATTTCTGATCTGCCAGACTATATCGTCTTTTAACATGCCAATAATAAAGTTGTCAAGTTCAACGATTTAAAAAAAAAGCGGCCAGGTGTTTTGGAAAACTTCATTTAATTAAAAAAGACAAACAATGACCAAGTTAACATCCCATACAAATGTTTTTATAGAGTCATTTATAATCGATCTGAATTTTTAATCTAAAAAGTGTTTTCCCTTAATGGCTGTATTCAGAGATTGAATTTCTTGACATGGCTTTTGATAACAGAGGACAGAAAAACATTAAACATGATGCGAAGAAAACAATACACAAAACTGGCACATTAAACGTAGATCGAACACAATTTTAAGGCTCTCCATTAAAAATATGCTATGATAAAATAATTAATCAAACATATTATTTTGAAATGCTTCCGATTGTCCATAGAGTTCTCTACTCATAATTTTAAATAGGAAGAATATCTTAGCTAAGAGATTACATCAACAAAAATCTCGGTGTGTCTGTTTTATGGACGCATTAAAATAATTATTACTCGTATCCTTTTTGTATCCCACCCAACTTTCTATGAATGATGTTAGATAATATACGACAAATCTAGATCCGATTTTTTCCTATTAAGCTTCCATATCATATAATTATCATTGTATCAATCAGTTTTATTTCGTAACAAATTCAACCTGACAGAAATTTCCCGTACATTGGAATGGCACTTTTTTTTTAGAGATTTAACTTTGTTTCCAATTTCCCTTCATTCAGATAAGAATATCCGTGCAAATGGAACGGCGAATTGTTATCTTCATATTTTTAATATTTAGTCAGAGGCTTATGGAAGTTCAATTTTGTTTCTCCTAGCATTTCAAATTACACGTTTCACTTTTTTGGAAGCTTTATCAGTGTTTGGATTTACGATGTATCTTTGGACCTGACGCACTGAAGCCTCTAGAAATAGAAGTTCTCGTTTGATCGTAATTCCACTGTGATAATTTTTTTGTCCAAGATGTCATTATCAAGTTTTCTTCCCCCCCAATGTATATATTTGATTAGGATACATTTTCTTTACAGCAGCCCGATTCATGTTCATTGCTCTTTGTACAGCTTTAGTCTTTGCCCCGAGCGCATCTCGGCGTTTAATTTGATCATTTGTACTGTCTATAATTATGGAGGGATTAGTATTAGTGAAACTAAGATGTAATCCCCCCACACACACACACACACACACACACACACACATACACTTTTTTCCTGAAATCAGTTGTTTAGTCCGCAAAATTGTTTGTGATGTTTCCTCGGACTTATACGTTAAGTTGGCCAACAGGAGTGTCGTGGTGCTGAAGACCACGTAGCTGGGCTGTTCTACCTAGTTGGAGTTTCAGACGATGGTTTTCTCACTGTATCCTGTGATGGTTATCATTTCTTTCAGCTTGATAACCTTGGCGGTTTTGTCCGCAGCTGAGTGGTAGATGGGTTTTCCTCTCACTACTGTTTCGGCTGATATTCTACACGCTATTGTATTGTGTGGCAGGATACATAGCCTTCATAATATCTTTAGATACAATCATTGTTTATAGCGTCAGTTTCGATCAAAGGACACTTCGATAGATTTTTCAGAGACAATTAATTTGTTGTAATATTTGCCCATAGCAAAGTTTGCCCGCACGTCTAACCCTCACTGTTTTATTCAATATGGCTTGAGGACACTGTGGATCTGCTCAGTGTTTAATTCGTTTGTAATTCGTACGTTTTATCTTTGCACTAAGCACAGCAAAGCTTAGTATCGAGCCATTATCCCAGGGTTGGTTAGTAGTAAAGTTTTGCAATATTAATTTGCTCTTTGTCACATGACCGCGCTTAAAAGCACTTTTGAACTGCGCCAGAGAGAGAGAGAGAGAGAGAGAGAGAGAGAGAGAGATACTGGCATATGTAGAATGAGAGAGGAGGAGAGGCGGAGATTAAAAGGGAGAGAGAGAGTGTGCGATATATGTACAGAAAGAGAAGAAAAAGAAGGATAGGTCAAAACATGTGAATTAGAGGGAGATGCAAATGGCTGATTTTATTGACTGTGTTGTCGAGACAGAAAGAAATGGATAAGAAGATGGAAAGAAAAGAGGAAAAGTGATGGATCAAAACATTATGTGAACGAGTGGGAGATGTATATGGATAAAGAGATTGAGTGTGATGAAGAGAAAGACAGAAACGGACACAAAGATGGAAAGACAGGAAGGAGAGAGATAAGAGTCATTGCGAAATACAGAGGCAAAAATTAAGAGACAGATAGACGGAAAGAGAGTCATTCAGAGAGAGAGAGAGAGAGAGAAGGGGGGGGGGGGGGGAATGAGACAGAGAGTATCAGCAAGGTTTTTTATTTACCCCCCCCCACACACACACACACACACATGGTATGACATCTACATAAGTATATTTTTGGTATCAATTGATGGGGTTTGGCACCAGCTGTGTTCAAGTAATGGCGGCCCTCTTAAGGGTAGCGTATGCTATTGTGCCGTCACAGACAGTAAGATCAATCTTCGTTACTTATGTAAGAGCTTTACCTTTCTTCTCGCTTGTGTGTAGGAAAAAGAAGATAGGTCTAGTGTTTACAAAAAAGAAAAGATAATGTGGAAAACTCATCAACAGTGAGTAAATACTGTTTACAACTGTTTACTTCACAATACCGAAATTTCGATTTCAGTTTTGTTGTCACATAGTTGTACACGTCTAGTTTATTCCTCACTTATTCTTTAATTTTGGAAAGATATCAAATTATGTAGCGTAGCCTAAGCCATCTTTTTTTTCGAAATTTAGATTCTCATAAATACTCGTGAAACCAGGGATAAACAACTATTCCTGCAAGGTAAAAATCGTTTTGTTTGTTTTCCTCTTTCAGCATTCAGATTCCATAATGATGTCCAGTGTCCAGAGAAACTGTCGCCAGAGGACCATGGTCGTCATATTGACCATCGTGGTGCTAAGCGTCCTCTTCACAATTCTGTACTGGTCAACTGGTGATTTCTCGGCTGGTCAGCTCTTGGAGAAACACTTTAAGTTGTAAGTAGCACTGACTATTGTAATTAGGAGCATGGAGACGTTAGGCAGGTTAAGTTGTCAAGTTTCGGTAAAATTTGCTCTTGCTTTGTCTTTTTTATCATGAGAGTAAATAACTTACATTATAGGGGTTTGTCTGTTATTAATTACTTTCACTTTTCATTTCAAGATCTTACTATACTTGGCATGACTTCGAATGAAATATATAATTTTAGTTGTTCAAAATACATTTTTGTGGTACAATCGTTATCGCAATTTTTTTTTAAGTCATTGGCCCTCACATTCATGTATAGCCAGGAGAATTCAGCCTTCACGTCCAGATACAATACGATACTCGCTATTTTAGCGTAATCTTCTTGACTGTGGGCCAATATAAAATGATTTTTCTCTAAATGGTTACCTGGGCAATCTCTGAAAAGAAGTATAAGTGTAACTTTAAAAGCGATGACTTTGTGATTTTTTCATATGATGTATTTCTAAACTCAGAGTTAAATCTTAAATGGAACTCTGATTACTAAGTCAGATTGTTTGAGTTTTGCAACTCCAACAGACAACGAATATTATTTTAGAATATTAAATTTTATATTTAGATTCTCCCTATTACTTTATAATATTTATTCTCAACGAGGTAAATTAAAAAAAAATTATTTGAAACTACATGGTGGTATTAAGCTCAGGCACAATTTAAAAAGCACACTAAATTATTTGCGGTTTTGGATGCTGTACTTTGGAAACCTGCCATCCAAACAATTTGTTCTAGAGCCATAGATGACCTGATGAAAAAATTGTCACCCATTATAAGCCTGTTTACAGGAAAATGTCATAGCCCTGCAGTGGATTTCAGATCGCTGTGACTTAACACAGCCGTCTATCCATGAACTTTTAGTTTCAAGCTAGACCTGTAACTGATACCCCCAAGCCTGGCCTGGTCTTGTGCACTGAAGTGCGACCAACCATGTCTGCACTGTGAATTTTCTTCTAGGGCTACAAAATACATTTTGGACAATTTTAGTCATATTTGAGTGGTAGCTAAACTTTTCATATGAGTGTTATATTAATGAAACTTACATCATTGAAAAGGTTATTTCAAGCTCTTTACAACGATTTCATTCTTAAGTTCTTAGAATTTTTTACAATTATAGGAATCAACAATAAACTAGGGCACTAGTCAGTCCCCGTGAAACTGATTCTTATTTAAAAAATTAATTAATTAACAGCCATCGGAAGTTTTTACAATCAACATTTAGGTATCTATATTTAGCTCAAATATTGTAGTTTCAGAATACGTTAAAAGGTATCTCGGTTTATGTTCAGGAAAGGAGAAAATAGCTGGTATGTTTAGCAACCTAGCCTTGGCAAAATTAACTTTGCCTCTAGACTTAGGTGACTGATTTAAAACAAGATAACATCATACAATAGCTAAGCAGGGTCTACCCTCATAAATCTTTTAAACTGGGGAAACTTAAGAACGGTAAATTATAGGGACAAACAGCAAGAAACCCCTAGAAGGGGAAATCAGATAACATTCAGAAAACAGATGATTGTTCTCATCTCTCCACCCATGCCATTCAAGGCAAAATGTTAATGCAATCTTGAGTAGCTCAGAAACTTTCCACCAAGCACTTACATTGAACTAAAGCTAAGACTGTTTCATACAGGCCCCAAAATAACTTTCCATCCTAAGTGAATGTCTTTTTTAAACCTCTCAGACAGACATAAACGCACTGCACACTCAAACAGACATGTAGAATGTCACTTGGTGTCTTTCCGCTTGGGTGCTCTGTAGGAGAAACCAGTGTTAAGTATGACATCATGCCAGTTTTTAACTGGTCTGCTGAAGCTTGGATTTGATTCTTCAGTTTCTTTATTGAAGAATGCACAAGCTCTACTCCTTGTTCTCCATGCAGACCCATTCCAAAACCCCATCTGTCTATACAATGGTGGAAGATTTTGTGACTGATATTTTTTCTATTAAATGCCATATACTCATCTATCAACCTTTGAAAATCAGCTGTAGTTGTTTTGTCAATGGGTTTGCTGTGTGATATGTCTTTGTGTACATGTATTTGAAGAGGACGGAGTTAGGTTGATTAAATGTTAAAAGCACACTTTTTCTTGTTATTTCTTTTGTTTTGTTCACTTCTCTTGAGCAAATAGTTCACTGACAACAGGTTGTATGTATTTAGGCAGTGGTTGCCTGTACTGTGAACGATCATAGTGTTTCTGGAGCATTATCAAAAGACAAAAACAAATCGTCTGTTTGTGGATGTTCTGTTAATGGCACTGTCTATTCCAGGTTTATGACTTTGCATTTTTATTGATACGTTTTACCTTGTATTTGTAGCATTTTACATTCCTCTTCCTTTCCCAAAGGAAAGGTATAGGTAGACAGAGGACACTGAGAAGAAGGTATGCAAGGTATCAAACTCGCACCAAATATGACTGTTTTTAGCTTTGCATAACAATGCAGACTAAGTGATCTTTCAGTTGCAGTATTTTGTACAAAATATTGTAACTTTGAGTAGCAAGTGTTGCATATCAAAGGGGCATATATGGCTTTGTCTTTAGATATGTCAATGTGAATGAGATTTAAAATAGTTTTCATGTGATGTACACACTGCTGAGTTGTTGCATTAAGTCTCTTGTCTTCAAAAATTTGTGTTCTCATCCCTCATCCCTTGATATAATCTTTATAAACAGATTTTATATGATTTGTTTGATCCATTCCGTAGCTAAAAATATTCTTTAAAAGGGAATAAAAAAGAATTAAATTTATTATTTATTCGTTTCAAGATTCAAAAGGAAGCACACAATAATAAAAGAATTCTTTGTACTTCTTACTAAACAACATTACTACATTAAGAAGAGAAATATATCATATTACGAGTGTGAATATACAGAAAGTAAAAAGATTGATTTAGTGTTCATATGTTTAAACCTTCCTTGTGAGGAAACTAAGCAAAAACCGAAGAAGATTTTTTAGCACTATCACAATAAAAGTATATATGTTCCAACGAAACCGTTTCTGGAGACTGGAAAAGTTACATATGGGTTTAATTAAGATTTAATTAAGGAATGCAACAAAATATTCCTTTTTTTGCTACCTATCTAAAATCCATATAAAAAATAAGCAAGCTTAACTTATGAACTGATGAAATTATCAGCGTTGTAAAGATCAGATGTCCATTAACAGTTTAATACCAAACACGGATGGTGTGGAATGTTTACACATGGAGAAAATCCAAGTGAAAGTTTAGGATTAACAATGAAAATCACCTAAATACAACTACAGGGCCATCGGGCCAGCCAGGAGTAATTATCTCGCTTCACTGAGCATAGAGGCAGTGAAGCATGGGTATCAGGTTACAGGGATAGGCTCAAACTAAAGTTCCAAAATCAGAGCAAGATAAACGGCTGTGTTAAGGGGAAACCAGGAAGCTGAAAAGCTATCTACAGAAAGCTAGTTAAAGAAAAAAAACAACCAGTTAAAGCGTCTGTTAAGAGAATCAAACACTCATTAAACCACTGTAAAGAAGTTTTGGAAAATCGAGTAAAAATATTTGAACAAGATATTCACCGCCAACCTCTATTTTTAGGCTATGAACGTGCCATCGCTTCTTTGATGTACACATTGTGAGATTAAAAATCAGCAGCACTATATTGTATGGTTGGGGGGGCGTCTTTTGAAAGGTCATTTGCTGCAATTCGTGAAAAAAATTGACCAGTTAGTAAGAAGTTATTTTAAAATCTCACAGGATGTTGATTGTACATTCTACGAGGGCAGGCTGATAATTAAGTTCCGTTTAATCATAACTTTTTAATTTTTCACAGCATATACATAAACAATACGTCAAACGAAAGCTTAATATCTCAGCTACATACTTAGCACTCTATTTTTCGATGTAGTCACCGTCGCGATCAACACACCGCCTCCAACGTTTCACTAGTTGGCTCACGCCGTCAGCGAAGAATTCAGACGGCTGTCCACGGCACCATCTGCGAACATCTGCGATAACTTCCTCATCATTGTCATAGTGATGGCCCTTCAGGTACTTCTTGAGTTGGGGAAACAAATAATAGTCAGAGGGGGCAAGATCGGGGCTGTATGCAGGGTGAGGTAGGGTCGTAAGTTCCAGCTGCCTTAAGGCGTCCTGAGTTTGGCGACTGGTGTGCGGAATTGTCTCTCTGGGGTCTTCCCCTTTAAAAATTCTCACCCATTTGCGAACTGCACAGTCTGAAATGCACATTTCACCATAAACTGTCTTCATTCTTGCATGAATGTTTGCAGCAGAACATCCCTCAGCTGCCAAAAACTCGATAACAGAGCGCTGTTTGATGAGAAGGTCATTGGAAGTCGCCATTGTCTCATAAACATGGCTACCACATCATGTGTTGCGCGTCACTGCATTATGAGCACGAATGACGTCACACAAACTTGTTGTTATAGTTAAGTCTAGAAAAATGGTTCGGGAGTATATGTATGAAATTTTAGGTCGATGTGACGAAAATTGACCTAGTTATTAGCAAACGGAACTTAATTATCAGCCTGCCCTCGTATATCAAAATAGGAGTTAATGTGTAATAAAATAATCTACATTTCCATGCAATAACTAGTGCCTATCTTTTTCTAAGTGTGTGCGTGTGTGTGTATCTCTCTCTTTCTCTTTCCCTCTCTCTCTCTCTCTCTCTCTATATATATATATATATATATATATATATATATATACACATACATATATATGTATATACATATATAATCCTAACTCTTTTTCCCCCTCAACTCTTTACATAGTGTCCTTTGCTGGTTTTAAAAATATTCATATATCCCGTTTTAGCGTGTTTTTCTCCTGTTCTATGTGTCCCAGTTCTAAAGCAGCCCAGTCCTTGGACACAGAGTACCACACCTGTGCTGCCCAGCCTGGTGCCATCAAGCGAGGTGTTCTGAGCGCCCTGCCCAGCTACCGGGCCAGGCCAGCCACCAACGATTTAGATCTGATGAAAAAGATGTTGATCAACAGACTGACCGACGACTATTGCTACTGCAAGCGGATGATCCCTTCTCATGTGAGTTTCCCGCTTCTCCTCTGCTAAATACATAAAAACTTTACAACTTAATTTCAGTGCAGCGAGTACTAGCATTACACGACACATTAAAACACCACGTTTGTGAAACGGTGAACCTTTTTAATATTCAATTCCTAAAGAATATATTAGTTCCGTCGTCTTGTCAGTATATTTTCCAGACTATGCAAAATCAAAACTTTACGCCTTGCTCGGCTACACATTAAACCAAAAAGGACATGTGCACCAACTTCTAAGTCATATTTTGAAGAATTATGACATTGTCCTATTTTCCTCGCTAACCGATTTTAATGTTCTTTGATTTAAACTATTATGCGCCAGCATATCGTAAGGAGACTGATGGACCGAAGAAAATACAATCGATTTTCTTTCCTATAAAATATTTATGTTACATATGGGAGAATTGGACTCTAGCTTTCTTATCTGAAATTCATGGCGCACCAATTTATTAAATCTTTGAAAACATTGATTTACAAGCAACGCGATATCATCTTCTTTATAGCGGACAAAGAATTAACGTTATTAGGCTCTGGGTGCCTAGCCCTGTTTCACTTGTGTTTGTATGTGTGTGTGTGTGTGGGGGGGGGGTGTTTTGCTTTGTTTTTTTTTTTCACAAAATTTGTCTGATGGCTTGGAAAGAAGATAAGATGTTTGTTGCTTCGATTGATGCAGTTTATCAGTTATGCATCATGTTACGAATGAATGTTATAGATTAGACCTGTGGTAGAGCTTGTGATTGGACAGAGTATTATGATATTTGGCAGTTTAAGTAATGTGTTGGATTATTTTGACAATATACTCAAATTGCCTGTCTCAAAGACAGAGCACTGCGATCGTTGCATCTCTGTCTGGTGCATTTTACCCTTGCAATGACCTGACAAGTAAACAAGCCAGGGAATAAAGGTAACAGCTGATTTGACTGAGTTAGGTAACTCTTAGCTCTAAACTTTGGACATTCTTAGAAGGAACTCATCTACCTAAACTTCTCCTGTTTGATGAAAGTAAACCTTGCCTGTCTGAAGCACCCTCAAAATCTCTTTTTCTTCACATTGATAACCCGCAGCAAACAAATTATCAATCAATCCATCTAGGGCCTGATAGCTAGAGATGAAAACCAATATTCATCCCCTATTGCCTGCTTGATATTACGTCCTAACAAAATGAAATTCTCAGAGTACATTTACAAAAGGTATTAAAGCTGGCAAAAATTTGTGAATCTCCTCTCTGTTGTATTTCATAAGTTGCTTTGAACTTTGAAAAATATTCAGAATATTCAGAAATACATATTTTTATTCCAGCACTAAGTTGGATGCTACAAACGCCATGCGTATGTCCTCCCTCAAATAAGACTAATTATGTCTTAGTTAAGCCACTAGCAAGAAGCTGTTGCAAGCAACAAATTACTAATTAGATTTCTCCTCACAATAATGATCGTTTGTTGCCGTCTGTCTGGCTCATTGGATCTCTTACACCATCACAATACCAGGACGATGTCTTCAATCAATCTCTGCGGTTTGAACTTCAGAATCTATTACCGCGGGAAAAAAATTCAATAATGCTTACTTCCACTGAGTTCTGACTTTCTCTCCTCATGTTTCGACCTCAGTAGTATGGATATGGAATCAGCTTAAGAAATTCCTAATTGGGACTTCAGTTTACACGTGTATAGAATATATAAAAATAATTATGTTTTAAGAATTTCCGAATAGACTCAACACCTCGGTGGTAGTAGAGGTGAGCGTCTGCCACCAGTACATGGTGAGGGCTGGAAGGGCCTGTAGAATCTAATCCTTAGTTTCACTTGGATATTTCGATGTCTGAGCTGGATGTCTCGCCTTGATAGCCTGTACTGCCGCGCCTGTGGTTGATAATTAGGTAGGTGAGCACTGGGTTGTGTCCTTATCAAGCTTCAAGTTACTTAGCTTGGTAATGTCTGAGCTGGATGTCTCTCCTGGTTTAACTCTGCCCCACTGAGAGCGGCTGTGTTTGGCGATATGGGTGAGTGAATTAGGGACGTCACTTTGAAAACCGTGCTCGCCTGATCTGGTTTTGCTTAGGCAGGTTCTCAAAAGCACGTTTAAATTGTTCGCATCGCATTCAAAGAGACACGGGAAAATAAAGTCATTAATACACAAAAGAATTTTCTCTTTCATAAACATCTTGTTTTATTATTCAAAAAAAAAACGGAACAGCTATTGTCATATGCAATAAAAAAAAAAGCCAATTGGAAGAGGTTTTTCATAGATTTTTGTATTATCATAGTAACTGGTTCTTATTGTTACCCAATGACTAGGGAGGCTTAGACTGTTTAAAATATTACTTCTGTCGTCACATTGTCTTCTAAGCAACCCGAGTCGAACTAGAATAGAAGACTAGCGCTATCACCTCTCACCCATCTTGGTGTTTACCAAGTGAATTTTTGTCATAAGGAACATCCAAATCCAAATATCAGTCAAAATAGGCGAAATACGTGAGTAACAATATTGCTCAGTACTCACCTCGAAACACCTCAAATATTCTGAAAGCATGAAAACAATATAAGCATTATAGAACAGTCTGCTCAAAATTAAGGTTTTCCTCCACCCTAACACTGCTAAAACGTTAAGGGAAAAGTCTGTTTAACTTATGTTTTGGTACCCGCAGAACAGTGTAATATCGTCACACAAGCAAGATCGACAAGAATAGGTAGCTAATTTTGTAAAATCTAAAAGTATTTGTAGATCATTTAAAATATTTATTACTTAGGATAAAACAAATTGACATTCTGAAATCCCACAAGGCAGTGCCAAAGCATTTTTTTCAGGAATTTATAGTCTTCTAAGAAGCGTAATAAGGATTTTAAATAGATTTCAAAAGTAAAGAATTAGGAGATTTCTCATATTAAAACTTCCATTTTCTATGAATTTTATCGCTGCAATCAATTCTTTCTTTTAATGTCTCTGAATTCTTTCCTTTATCCTACAATATCTTACTTACATATTCCTCGTCTCTCCCTATATTCTTTATTCCCTCTTTATGTATTTTTTTTTCTTTCCTTCTTCTTCTTCTTCTTCTTCTTCTTCTTCTTCTTCTTCTTCTTCTTCTTCTTCTTCTTCTTCTTCTTCTTCTTCTGCTTCTGCTTCTTCTTCTTCTTCTTCTTCTTCTTCTTCTTCTTCTTCTTCTTCTTCTTCTTCTTCTTCTTCTTCTTCTTCTTCTTCTTCTTCTTCTTCTTCTTCTTCTTCTTCTTCTTCTTCTTCTTCTTCTTCTTCTTCTTCTTCTTCTTCTTCTTCTTCTTCTTCTTCTTCTTCTTCTTCTTCTTCTTCTTCTTCTTCTTCTTCTTCTTCTTCTTCTTCTTCTTCTTCTTCTTCTTCTTCTTCTTCTTCTTCTTCTTCTTCTTCTTCTTCTTCTTCTTCTTCTTCTTCTTCTTCTTCTTCTTCTTCTTCTTCTTCTTCTTCTTCTTCTTCTTCTTCTTCTTCTTCTTCTTCTTCTTCTTCTTCTTCTTCTTCTTCTTCTTCTTCCTTCTATCTTCTTGAGTTTTATTCCTACTGTCTTTAGAATACAATTATCTTCTATCTTCTTGAGATTATAATGCTTATTGGAATCTTCTTCTTCTTCTTCTTCTTCTTCTTCTTCTTCTTCTTCTTTACCTTCTTCTTCTTCTTCAGCTTAGTGCTGATAGGTTTCTAACTAGAGCGGAAGACAATTCTATAATTCTATAATATCCGTAATCTGCAGCAACTTACTAGCAGCATCGAAAGTTAAGCAATACATTTGGAAATACGCTTTAAAGTTGACGGGCCACAAACCCACCATTTTAAATCTGTTGTTGCTAAGTGTTTCACTTCAGAGGTGTTGTTGATTCAGATGAGCAAAAAGTATTCGGATTTCAATGCAGATTTATGAGTTTCTTCAGAAGCAATAAAAAGATGAAAAAGGAAGTTTATAGAAAGTTTTTAAGGCGTGATATATAAAAAAAAAAAGCCTGGATTTAAACAGCTACTACTGAGGTAGTTTTTCAGAGGTAACTAAAAGATAACAAGGCCAACGAATAAACAGTTCTGTATAACGTCTTAAGAGTTACTCTTGGAAGGTCATTATCACTTTGTATTATCGGAAGATTTGTCCATATACGTATGCGCCATTTGTCTCATGTGACACAGATGTTTTCTGTAGCCACTATAACGAACGTGTTGGCTCAATGCGGCTTGACACAGTATTTGCACAAGCATTTTTTTCTTCGACGGAATGTCTTAGCCATGATAAATCATAGCTCATTGATTTCATTGTATTTGCTGAATGTCCTTTCTGATACTTGAGGATAAGCTATTTTTAGCTCCCTGGTTTCTATCCATCTCCCAGTTTGGTTTACTTGTTTTGCTCCGTTTCAATGAATCTCAAACTGATGCATGGGTTTAGTCGACCATTGAAGTTATACTGGAGTGTAGACCAAAACACTTTACTACACGGCTTTATCTATTATTAAAACCACTCATTAATTTTAGCCATTCCTTCTTTGTTCTAATGTGCTTGAAATACAGCAACAAATACTAATATTTTTGTGTTTGAAGTATTCGTGAGATGTAATCACCCTTCTTTTTGAAAGTTTTTCATAAATAGTCATCGAATCCACCAGGCAAGTCGAGTAGAGATGTCATTCATGTGGAGCAATATCAAATTCTACTGATATGTTTTTATTTTCAAAAATGAAATAACTTGAGTTGATGCAATCAAAAGAAAAAATAGCATGAGATCATCGCCGGTTCTAAACAACCTGAAGAGTTCAGTGTGCCAAGTCACATGACTTCTTAAGCATCTCATCAAATACAGAGTTTTTCCTAAAGCGCCCAAGATTAATTATGAGTAATGTTTTTCTCATGCGCAGTAGGGAGAGATTTAGTTGTGATGGGACAGCCTGAAATCACTAGAGACCAGCGAGGCTTCCTAAAGTACATACAGACGCGGTTACCGAATTGAACAAACTTTTGCAGTGAGCTATATCATATAACTGTTTGGCACAGTTAGGACAAATAGATATTTTTGTTGTGTGGGCATATAGGCCGAATTATAAGTTCGTTCTGAGTATAATTTTGTCCTGACTATGCCCGATAGATAAGAGAAATAGATCACTATAACTCAAACATTCAAAAGATTGTTGACTTCGGTGACTTGGCCTGTATATTAGAAAATCTCGCAGACCAGACTTTATCGTATCTCATCCTCTGCCAAATAAGTCACATAAAAGAAAGGAGTTACACACACAGCAACATTGAAGAAGTGAGTTATACACAAAAAATTGAATAAGTGAGTTATATACAATAAAACTGAAGAAGTTCTATACACAAGAACAAAAATGAAGAAGCGCTATACACACAACATTGAAGAAGTGCTATACACACAACAACATTGAAGAAGTGCTATACACACAACAACATTGAAGAAGTGATATACACACAACAACATTGAAGAAGTGCTATACACACAACAACATTGAAGAAGTGTTATACACACAACAACATTGAAGAAGTGTTATACACACAACAACATTGAAGAAGTGTTATACACACAACAACATTGAAGAAGTGCTATACACACAACAACATTGAAGAAGTGCTATACACACAACAACATTGAAGAAGTGTTATACGCACAACAACATTGAAGAAGTGCTATACACACAACAACATTGAAGAAGTGCTATACACACAACAACATTGAAGAAGTGTTATACACACAACAACATTGAAGAAGTGCTATACACACAACAACATTGAAGAAGTGCTATACACACAACAACATTGAAGAAGTGTTATACACACAACAACATTGAAGAAGTGTTATACACACAACAACATTGAAGAAGTGTTATACACACAACAACATTGAAGAAGTGCTATACACACAACAACATTGAAGAAGTGCTATACACACAACAACATTGAAGAAGTGTTATACGCACAACAACATTGAAGAAGTGCTATACACACAACAACATTGAAGAAGTGTTATACACACAACAACATTGAAGAAGTGCTATACACACAACAACATTGAAGAAGTGCTATACACACAACAACATTGAAGAAGTGCTATACACACAACAACATTGAAGAAGTGCTATACACACAAGAACATGGAAGAAATGAGTTACACGCACGAAACATGATGCCCTGTGAGAGCAATGCTACCATTTTTCAATTGATACATTTATGTTTAAATACACTTGGGAATCTTTCTTTTTTTTTATTTTCTATGCTGTGGGTGGTTGAGGGGAGGATAAAAGTAAAGGTAAATTATAAACTGCAAAGAATCAGAATTAAGTGTTCCAAGCTGGAAATCACAGCACGTATTGTTTAGCCTAATATATCCGCTCAACAAGTCACTCATAGAAAAAAGGTAAAAACTATTCATAGTTTTAGACCAAGTTACCATGAGTTGTTAAGAAAAAGTGGCCAAATGATTATTTCAACTTACCGAGAATAAAAAGATTCCAAGTGTGTATTAAGCGCCATCAGTGATGTCAGATACTGTAGTGAGAAAAAAAATTAAGGAAGAGGTAATAAAGAAATACTAATTCTGTATTTCTTTATCTCTAGAAAAAAAATTCTTCTAAATTTTCATTGTAAAGATATGGAGGTGCAAGAAAATTTGACTAGAGGGCTTTTGCACTGTTTTGTTGGAATTTATAGTTGCCCGTTCATTTTCCTCGTACCTATATGATAATGAGCTTTTATCACGATCTGAATATAGATTGGGATTGTACATAACTAACCCTCTTTCTTATTAACCTTACGGGGTGAACGATGGAGTATTTAACTGATAGTGGTTGAGTAGAAAGTATGTGATTTGAAGCTTTGCATTGAAATAATCGCCTTTTTCATGGATGACAGTGCGTTACTATGTAATGATGGTATCGAGTATTACAGAGATGGACAAGCGTAATCTAATTACTAGAAGAAAAAAGTCGAGAGAGGAAAATGGATACAAATAGATAATAAAACAAATAATAGAGAGAGTAATGTTGGACTGAGGAGGTGGAGTGAGGCAGAGAAAAGATAGTGTTTGAGGTTAGGAGACGGTCAAGATCTTTATGTATATAATATAAATATATATATATATATATATATATATATATATATATAATTATATCTATATAATTTTTTTCTTTTTCTTCTTTTTTTATTTTTGTTGCTTCCGCCGATGCTAGAAGATAGAATCATTCCAGACGTACTCTTGAATGTGACAGACGGTTACTGTTAAAGTGTGTAAGCAAAACATTTTAATTTCGTCGAGCCATTCCTAGCTACATGGCTCTCTCATCAATAAGATCTTTCCCTAGCTGTTATGAAGTGTTATGGGGTCAACACCTGAGTGAGAGTCTTGGAGGAAATAAAAATTATGATAAAATGATTGTGATGGTGCGAAAATTACCAATAGAGCAAATAGATCAAGAAAATGGCGACGGTGATATCCGTTACCAGATGTTTGGTAATTTGATTTGAAGTCTCCCATATCTCTGTCATCAGAGGGAGTCGCCTTAACTGCGCTTTGTGCTTCTACAAAAATTCCTCTAGAACTGTGTGTGTTTTTGGCGCGTGATATAAGGTTACTGAATAGATAGAAATCTCCACTCAACATGGATCAGCGGTCAAATTTCTATAGCTAACATCAATGAACCGGCCATTGTTGGATTAAATGAAGATTACACCTGTGTAATTATGATTTCGTGTAACAGCTTTTACAACTAAGTTATCCGTCATTAAGTTTTCCACATAATCATAGGTTTCCCTCGCACCACTTTGCTGTTTGGGGTCAATCTGAGGAGGTAGTGTTTGTCTATGTTAGGATGGACTTGTGTGTACAGAGACATATATCTTAAAATTCTAGGCATGATAATAAAATCTATATCTATAGATCTGACGGTCTAACTAAGAATTCTGACCAACACTTGGACGGGGCACTATCACAACAGCGCGACCTTAGAACACAGGATATGGCTTGAAGTCTCTGCGGAGTCTTCTATATCGGGGAGGTATTTGGTTGCTCATTGCTCAAACTATGATTAAGGAAGAAAAAAAAACACATTACGCATAGTGCTTTTTCCAACACAATGTGTCCAGCGGCAAAAAATGTGAGGTAGCAGCTAAGATTCATTTTTAAATCGAGTACAGCTGTAATAACTAAGAAGTATCATGTCAGGAGAGTTACATACAGCTCAGCGCCTACCCTCATCCACAATGTGAGGAAGGGTATGTGGGTGCTAAGCGTGAGTATAATGAGAAAAGGTGTGTTCCGTTTCCAGCACACAGTCCCTGAATATACCCTCCATTCTCCTTCGTAGAATCATAAGAGATGCTTAATTTGTTTCCTCTATTATAGACCAGCCCTGCATTCTTGAACAATACAAGGAATCCGTGCTGGTGGGAAAATGGCAGTATGCAGTGCTTACCTTACTTCTACATTATCGGCTTCAGCAAGTGTGCCACTACAGACATGTACTCCAACCTGGTGTGGCACCCCAGTGTTATTTCAGGACAGAAAGAACCCCACTGGATTGACTACCTTCGTTTTGTGGAAAACAGGAGTAGGTAGATCACCATTTCGCAAGCTCGTTTTTCTTCTATACTCTTGATATTAAGACGCACCAGTTGTTTTGAAGCTTCTTTCAAACAAGTCCAAGGCTGATGCAATTTGGTGATGACCCTATGGTCTCACTCTGTTGTTTCCTCGCCAAATGGGTGGGGTCTGTTTAAAATACTAGAAAAAAATCTTTTTAAAAAGTACCCAGTTATGGACAAGTCAAGCAAAAACATTCAAAAGAGTGTAGCCATGAAAACATTACACCTTTCGTATAAATCTTGATGATTTATTATGAAAACATTACACCTTTCGTATAAATCTTGATGATTTATTATTATGACTGCTGGAGACTCGAATCAAACGAATAATTGACAAATTCCTTATGGTATCAAAGTTCCACTGTCCTCTATTTACACAAGAATGCTCTTAAACATTTCACGATCTATTTATATTTTCTGTCCAGTGTATCTACAGAATTACACGGCACATTTCAAAGACATGATCGGTAAAATAGAGATGAGTGCTTTCAGCAAAGGATATAGTCATGGCGTCTTTGGTAAATATTTTATTTTCGTTTTTGTATCCGTACACGTCATCATTTGTAAAGGTAACAAAAGTGAGAAAAAAAATTGAAATCACGAGTGTTGTCACCTAATAATAGGTCTTGAAATAGGTATGAATTTGGAGGAGAACTATGGACAAAGCCAAGCAGGGTTGCAAATCTTGATATTTCACAAAATAACTATGTTTAACTTGTAATTTTCGCTTAAAACCCGAATTAACTTGTCTATCCTAATTTTCTTACTATGGTATAGTTTTGAAGCAACTGAATCTGAAGCCCATTATTTCCAAACTAAAGGCTGTATCTCCCGAATGTAATATTTCGCGCTCTCTAGATTTTGTTTATCAACTGTTCTCCATGCTAGTTTTCAATATTTCCTCTTATTTCGTTAAAAGCCATAATTTATCTGCCTTATACTTTGAAGACGAGTGCGCAGTTTGATCCACTGTCTTTACAATCGATATTATAGTTATATAAACCTATTGTCTATCTCTTTTGTGGAATTCTCCAGTTTATGTATTTTTGTTTGATCTTTCAACTCATAATGATTTCCCAAATAAATACACAAAAAAGGTATCGTATTTTCTGCGTTATTACGATGCATTTTTTTTAAAACTTTCACAAAAGAAGGTCCTTTATGGCTATCATGGGCTGGTAAAACCATTGTTCACTGTTGACGATTCCTTTCTTTACCTTAATGTGTTTTAAACTCACATCCTTACAGACCTGTGTATAAAGATATCAGTCAAACTTTCCGCACCATCAACACCTCAGGTGACGCAACCCCGTGCACGGCTTGGTATTCACTTTACTGGCCGTGTTTCCAAGGCAACCAGCTGTCTCTCCAAGAGCCAGAGTACACAAATGCTGACGTAGTTCACAGAATGGTTCCCACAGCAAAAATCATTGTTATGATCCGTGACCCGATAGACAGGTTGGTGATTTTTGTATTGGTAGGAAATTTCCTCATAGTCAAGATAAAAACGAATATTGAAATTACTTTTTCTATCATTTCCTACTCTTTGATCGCCTTTTTTTTTTTTTGTTGTTGTCTCTGCCCTTCATTTTCCAATTATTCTCCCTGCTTTGTTTTTTCCTCTGTTTTTTTTTTTCACTTCTTTCCTTCACTGTCTTTTCTTCCTCTGTTTTTCTTTTTTTCCCTCCATTTATGTCTTGTTAGTTTGGTACTTCACTATATCTGACGCCCTATATTAATTTTTGTCGTCTCCTTTTTCTCTCTTCTTGTCGTTTTCTCGTTCTCTCTTTTCTAGTTCCCCTTCCCAAATCTCTCCCTCTCTCTGTCTCTCTCTCTTTCTCTCTCTCCTTCTCTCTCTCTCAGGTCTATGTCTTTCCTCGAACCACTCTTTTTTGGCCTTTTCAGTTCCAATATCTTGCCTCTCTCTCTCTCTCTCTCTCTCTCTCTCTCTCTCTCTCTCTCTCTCTCTCTCTCTCTCTCTCTCTCTCTCTCTCTCTCTCTCTCTCTCTCTCTCTCTCTCTCTCTCTTGGCCTCTTTCTCTATTTTTGTCTCTTCTTCCTCTATCCCTCTCTCTCTCCCTCTCTCTATCTATCTCTCTCTTCTTCCTCTCACTGTGCCTCTTCCAACCGCTCTTCTCTGGTCTATTCAGTTCCAACATCTTGCCTGTCTCTCTCTCTCTCTCCAGACTTTACTCCCGCTATCTGACATGGCGGATGAAGGTGCCCCATGCCGCGTACCAGAGACCATCCCCAGAAGCTTTCCACAAGCTGTGTGTCCACGCGGTAGCTCTCTACCAGCAATGTCTCAAGCAAGGTTCTCCTCGCCAATGCGCCTACAACGGAACTCTCTACACCCAAGTGGTACTATTTTCTCTAGTATAATATAAAAGACAAAACTATGGTCAATACTAAAAATGTAATGTATCTTTTCAATATAACTGCTAGGTTATAGCCATGGTTTCTAAAAATGCAAATAGGAGACGTAAGGTGCCGTCTCTGCAAACCCGCGATGCGCCAATGCTTTTATGATTATAACGGAATTACTCGAGTGGTGATATCACCTCACTTATAGTGGCTGACCATACACGGATTATTATCAATGAACCTTCCCAGTGAAGCCGCTGGATTCTAGTTATTTTTACTCAGATGGATAAAAGACGTAAGATGCTGTCTCCAAAAGCGTGCGATGGAGTCTTGTTGTAAAGTCAACTCAGACATAAGCTATTAATAGCTCATTTCCGAATCTGCTATTATCTCAAAATGTGGAGCTTGAGTTATCAGTGAGACAATTATAGTGGTGTCACTATAAAATATCTGAACATCTTATGGGTATAACACAACTGATCAGATATAGTTCGTAAGATGACCAATCCACAGCACGTATCATAAAGAGATGATCATTATTTCCTCTATTACACGGTATTATTAAGGAAGCTTTCCTCGGACAGAAACTTCAGTTGTACATTTGATGAGGTGAAGTTTATCAATGATTTATTGGTGCTTTTAAATGTGATCTTCAGTTTTATTCTACACCATGGAACAATGCTACTAGGTTTATTCTAGGAAACTGCAATTTATCTAACAGAAATGGTTGTGGGTCAATGAGAGATATACCTGTTCTAATTACTGCACACCAGAAAGAAACCAATTATCGCATCTTCCATTGATTCTCGGCTTACACCTTTTACACCTTTTTATGACATTTTGTTTTCGCCTGGTATTTTTTTCCCATCTCGTACCCACACAAATGAGTTTACGGCCTCATCTAAACTCCGTTCTCTCTGACGGGCGTATGTTTGGTGTGCAAAAATTCATGGGATTCTTTTAAAGTGAGTTGTCACTATAAAATAATGGGTGAGGCAATCACATGCAAGAATAATACATCTTTGGTGTGGCTTTATAATTCTAAGGCCGATGAATGTCGGCACAATTTTTCTTTAAGCAGATCTAATCATTGGAAAAAGCTGTTCGTGATATGATTTGCGAATAGAACTGGGACGTTTACGTCATTTTTTTTTTCTCTTCGATTGGTTTTGAGCGTCGTAAATTTTCCGAGGAATCGTCAAGGCACAACTAGGGCTAGTAAAGTGGCTCAGTCGGTAATCGAACCCTGAACGTCCTTACTGTTGGGCTAGCGCGTTATAGACTAAGATATCTAACGCCCTTAGTCAATATATACATATATAATATATATATATATATATATATATATATATATATATATATATATATATATAATTTTCTTCCATATTTTAGGGCTGTTTCTTACTGTTTAACTGCCCCTCTGTAAAAAAAATTAATACTGAAACTATATATGTCTTTCAAGGCTATCTAAAATTGTGAAAAAATGTAGAAAATAACTTTTAATAAAACGTAAGGTAAGAGAACTCAACAGATACGCTTTGTGGAAAAAAATTCGAACAAGGAAAGATTCATAAGGGGAACAATGTTCAATAAGAATAGAAATGGAAAAAATATATAAGTAGATACAAGTTTTACTCCCCCTTTTTTAATGTATCAGCCAACAAAATCTGGCACCCGCGAATCCTGATGCTCTGATTAGTAGGCTCATTTGATTTTATTCATATCATAAGTTTCTTTTCCCTTTTTAGACTGTTGCTTTCCATTTTTAGTAACTCAAGTTAACATTTTCAGTTTTCATAGGCAGAGTCCAATCATTCAATCGTATCGTTGCTGGCTGTATAGATAAACTGTGAGAGCTGTTAGCTCAAGGATTGGTTCGAATCACCCGTTGTGTTGTATGTCTCTGAAGCCTCTTTGATTCTACTCTGATTATTCTGACGAGGATCTTGATCGTGGGAAGAACAGGCCTGGCATAGCTGTAGTAGAAAATGGAATGAATTGAGGGAACCAAGTTATCAATCAAGGAATAAAACTGTTTCATGAACGACAAAATGCATCACAGTTATCATCAAATACCATCGGTTTCACTTAGATGCCAAAGTTTTCTTTAGTTGAACTTTTTCTCAATCTTCTTTCTGACCAGATACTCCGCCTTCAAGAGGGCATGTACTCAGTCTTTCTGAAAGACTGGATCCGTGTATTCCCAAAACGGCAAATCCTTTTAGTCAGGTTGGCCATTCTTTTATGAAATTATAAAGGCATTTTCAGCTTGAGAATTATCATATAATATCGTCCATATCGAAATAATAGATGAATTACGCCCAGTGTAATCTAAAATTCGCCTTACCTGTGAAATGTATTTTTGTTTAAAAAATGCATGCATGTATTCTAGTTTACTCTTAAGGCAAACTCAGTTACGGTAGTTAATATTGTTTCACTTTGTTATTCATTTAATTTTTTTCTTTTTTTTTTTTGTACGTGTGTGTGTGTGGGGGGGGGGTGGAAGGAGGAGGGGGATCGTGGTTTAAAAAATAATAGAAAATCTAAAATATAAATTATATATATATATATATATATATATATATATATATATATATATCTTCATTATTTTGTCTGTCCATCTCTTCTATCTTCTAGGTTCTTTTCAACCTGTGTCTATTTCAATACGTATTCATAGATCTCGCATGTATTTCTCCTCAGTTTTGAACATTATATAAAATACAAAGTCGAAACTGTGTCCGCCGTCTGGTCTTTCCTGGAACTAGGTAAGTTTTATCTTTCTTTTCAGTTAACATATCTAAAGTTTTACAATAGGCTTTAGGCAATATTCTTCATTAGCTCAAATGAGTTTTCTGAGCTCATAGAATTTGTATCTCTTTTTTTATTTCTTAGATTTCTGATTTTTATTTTAGCTTACGTGAGTTTTGTAATTTTCGGGTGAGAAATTCATAAGTGTAAAATAAGAAAATGATTCAAGGATAATAGAACAATACATCTTTCAAAAGCAAATTTACGTTAGTATTTACATTTTCTGACAGTATGCCTTCACCAAAGTTTTTATTATGCCAACTATTACTTCCATTCCCATGTCTCAGCTACATATCTGTCAACTGAACAACAGCTCCCTCTAAATCAGTGCAGTCTTTACATTTTTTATTAAGAAAAAAATAGGTGTCAAACCTTATCAGAAACGTAAGCATCTGAGGTATGTTTTTCCTAAAGAGATGGTTCTCACATTAATAATAGGTCGTATTTTTTTCTTCATTTTTAGAGCCAGCCCCAGAGAAGACATTGGACAAACTGAGGAAGAAGGCACCGGTAAACAATCAAAACAATGTGTATGAAACTGTGGGCGACATGTTGCCTGAGACTAGGAGTCTGTTGGAACAGTTTTACAAGCCTTTTCAAGAGGAGCTTTTAGACATGATAAAAACCGGGACATTTACGTTAGCTAGAGACCTTATCAAATCTTTATAGCAGGCACCTTGGCCGTAACTTCTTAGATCTCAAGAGAGAAGAAGAGAGGGAAAGAGAGAGACAGGCAGATAGGTAAACAGAGACAGAGGCAGAGAGGGGTAGAAACATTACAGATATAGAAAGAGAGAGACAGGCAGATAGGTAAACAGAGACAGAGGCAGAGAGGGGTAGAAACATTACAAATATAGAAAGAGAGAGACAGGCAGATAGGTAAACAGAGACAGAGACAGAGAGGGGTAGAAACATTACAAATATAGAAAGAGAGAGACAGGCAGATAGGTAAACAGAGACAGAGGCAGAGAGGGGTAGAAACATTACAGATATAGAAAGAGAGAGACAGGCAGATAGGTAAACAGAGACAGAGGCAGAGAGGGGTAGAAACATTACAGATATAGAAAGAGAGAGACAGGCAGATAGGTAAACAGAGACAGAGACAGAGAGGGGTAGAAACATTACAGATATAGAAAGAGAGAGACAGGCAGATAGGTAAACAGAGACAGAGGCAGAGAGGGGTAGAAACATTACAGATATAGAAAGAGAGAGACAGGCAGATAGGTAAACAGAGACAGAGACAGAGAGGGGTAGAAACATTACAGATATAGAAAGAGAGAGACAGGCAGATAGGTAAACAGAGACAGAGGCAGAGAGGGGTAGAAACATTACAGATATAGAAAGAGAGAGACAGGCAGATAGGTAAACAGAGACAGAGACAGAGAGGGGTAGAAACATTACAGATATAGAAAGAGAGAGACAGGCAGATAGGTAAACAGAGACAGAGGCAGAGAGGGGTAGAAACATTACAGATATAGAAAGAGAGAGACAGGCAGATAGGTAAACAGAGACAGAGGCAGAGAGGGGTAGAAACATTACAGATATAGAAAGAGAGAGACAGGCAGATAGGTAAACAGAGACAGAGACAGAGAGGGGTAGAAACATTACAGATATAGAAAGAGAGAGAGACAGGCAGATAGGTAAACAGAGACAGAGAGGGATAGAAACATTACAGATAGAAAGAGAGAGGGGGGGAGAGAAGATAAAAGTGAGAAATGGAGAAGGAGAAGAAAGCTAGAGAGAAAAGAGAATGAGGTGGAAATGTACAAATGGGGGGAAGAAAAAAAATTAATATGAAGGGGAAAAAATTTTTTAAAAAAAGAGAGAGAGAGAGAAATTGAGAGATTCAGAGAGAAGAGTTTTTTTTTTTTCAATTTTTAAGTATAGGGGGATTAAGACTTTGGTTATGTTATCCTGTCTGTGCAAACAAATTTTCCAAAAGTTTAAAATATGTTTTAAAAAGAATTGGTCATAACAATCCACTCAATGTTAAGTTTACGTTTCAAAGTTCCAAACTGAAAGTTATTTTATAAACATTTATCATCATAACAGCTTCACGCTCATAAACAAAAGGCTTAAATTGCGTGGTTGCATTATGTAGTTTTTTGTTGTTTTTTTTTTGTTTGTTTTTTTTACTTATTTATTTGAGATGAATTAAAATGTTTCATTCAAGTCCGTGAGCCAAGTAATGCGTGAACTTTGATACTTTTGAAATGATACTATTTAAAATTTGATAAGCTCTGTTTGATAATAATTCAGCCACTGGTCGTGTTTTTTCAAAGCAACTGGGACCATGGAGCACAATTTTGAAATTATTTTGTTTACGATATCATACTACATTCGCATGATTGTGTTGTGTATAAAACTGAAACAAAGGGAATGGTTTTCTCATTATTTATATCTCTTGTTAATATTTGCTGTTGGAGATGTGGTAAATGGACTTGTACATAAATAAATATATACACCTATGAGGAAAGGGTATGGAGACAAGGTTAAATTTATTTATGTTCCGTGAAGGAGGGAAAAGTAAGAGTAGGGTTGGTGTGATCAATCAGGGTAATTCAGAAAGGATACAACCTAATGACTCCATTTTGTCACGTTAAAATATTTGGTAATTTTAACAATAGTTTTAGAACCTAAAGCCTACATGTTAGAATTATGGTATATGTTTTAAAATGATTTCAAGGTATGCAAAAATCGCTTTTTGTTATGAGGCTTCAAGTACATTCCGGTTTAATGCATTCTATAGTCTTAATTTAAATAACGAAACATATCAGGAAATCAATAATTTATTGTGCACTTATAAATCGTACACACTAATTTATCCTTCCTCTTTTAAGAGGCATTTATCGTTTGAACGCATATTAAGTTTGCCTTTTTGCTCTATGAAATAACAGCATTCATATTGTGTGCTGTGAGCTCAGTTTGTTTTATAATCATCATTTACACATGTTGAACATATCCTGTCTATATTTTTGCTTTACATAGTTATAAGAAATGAAACTTACCAAAGCGTTTTCTTTTCTCCTTTTCGCTACTTATCCCATTCCTCATCAATTGTACCGATGTAATGTCTGCAATGAATAAAGATTAACCTTTGTACTATACTATAACTGCTGCTACAACTACCAGAGTTTGGCCTTTTTTTTTTGTTGTTGTTGTTAATTTCCGTCAGTGTGGTTATAAACCTCTGGCTCTGAAGCTAGTTTTAGATCAATTTTTACTTTTTCCGAAGAGTGTTAAGCGGAGGCGCCGGTGCTCGTCAAGACTGGAGTACAGCAGGACAGGATATGTGGGATCTGACAGCATTTCGTCATGGCCCAATCCAGAGTCCTAATACGGGTTCCCTAAAAATGATTCCAACGCTTTGCAGACAGGATTGTTTCCACCATTGACGATTACTCTGCCATTTTCCTAGTTGGTGTTCTGAACAGTCCAGTTAAAAGGCTTGGGAAAAAAAGAGAACTCTATACCTACCCCACCCATCGACCCTACCACTACCTCTGCACCTTCCCGACCTCAGCTCAATTTTGAGTCATTAGTAAAACTGGGAAGACTTAACAGAGATGTTGATAATTGAAGACATAATTATATTATATTTTTAACTGAAGTTGGGAGTGGAGGAGTATGCTGAGTGCGACGAACAAAATGGATACAAATCGAAAAAAATTAATTTCCTAACAAACTTTTTTCTTCTTTTTTTTTCAAAAGAGTTGTTCACGACGAAACAAGCTGGGAGGGAAATCCTGAAAAGACGAAAATTAACGTGTATCATTAGTCGCTTTTTACTTATTTAGACCAAAGATGATCTGCGTCTGTCACTGCCATATTTTGTCAATGTTTTTTTTTAAAAGAAATCTAATCATCATTACCAAAAGCGAAAAGATTTTTGGCCCTAAATATTGCTTTAATTTAGAGTCTGTGTCATTGTAATATATTTCTTAGATAAAATAGCTTTGATATAAACGAATTTCTTCTGCAAAGCTAAGTAAATATTCGGTGAAATAAATGCATAAATATTGAAAGTCATTGAAAAACACTCGTTCATTTTGATGTCATATAAAAATTATGTAAATATAAAGATTATTAGGATCTACTGTAGAGCATATCCAAGCTGCAGACTTTCGATGATCATTACGGCTTTTGAAAAAGAGCAAAATATACATGTAGTATAGTTTTTGTTTGATTGTAATGGTAAAATTCCGGCTGCACTCTCCCATCACGTCCAATAGATGCCAAAAAAAAGGACAAAAAGCATTATTATAATAATGCACTGTTTTGTGGCAAGTATCGTCCACTTTATGAGAATTTATAATCTCAGGTGAGGACGACATTTTTTTTTTATTTTCAGGACTACTAACCCTGCCATTTTTACTGCATCACGTATGCAGTGACTCTGATGATCTCGTTTTAGATTCTAGATGGCCTTTAGACGTTATTGTCATTAATTTATAATATCCGCCAATGTGATAATTTTGGTGGTATTTCGATTACTTCAAACGTTATTGTCTTACTGTAGGTTAGTTACTCATTCTATTCGCAAACATTAAGCTTTTTACACATTTCAAATCCTAAGAAAACGGCTACACTTCTTCTTCTTCTTCTTCTTCTTCTTCTTCTTCTTCTTCTTCTTCTTCTTCTTCTTCTTCTTCTTCTTCTTCTTCTTCTTCTTCTTCTTCTTCTTCTTCTTCTTCTTCTTCTTCTTCTTCTTCTTCTTCTTCCTCCTCCTCCTCCTCCTCCTCCTCCTCCTCCTCCTCCTCCTCCTCCTCCTCCTCCTTCTTCTTCTTCTTCTTCTTCTTCTTCTTCTTCTTCTTCTTCTTCTTCTTCTTCTTCTTCTTCTTCTTCTTCTTCTTCTTCTTCTTCTTCTTCTTCTTCTTCTTCTCCTTCTTCTTCTTCTTCTTATTTCGCAGTCTTCATCAAAGTTTTGGTGAGTTTTTAAATTTCTCAAACACATCAAGCTGTGTATCCCCCACTGGATCTAATAGTGCAGGAGGATCAGATGTTTTGAAAGCCTAGTCCTTGACCATCAGTTTGGGACCAACGTTGACATTTCCTTGCAATTAAAGTAAAATTTGCTCCAAGCTGAATGCTAGAACCATATGATAGTTTTTAATGATCCACTATCAATATAGCGGCGGACCTGAAGGTTAAAAAACTGTCACGAAACAAATCAGGGAACAGAAGCAATCCAAATATGTGCATATTATAGCGCCCGTCCTTTTTTTTTCCCGAGATTTTAAATTGCTGTGGCTAGTAGTGTGTTCACTGCCTCATTTAGGCCTACCATGGCATTGAGGTTTGAAGTTACAATTTTGAGATCAGACTCCATTTCTTACATCGGAACACAAAAGTTTAACTTAAGATTTATCTGCGATAAGGCCTTGGACATATTGAATTCTACTTCAATACCGTATCGAAGTGAGGATATTAGGCGCCAGAATTAGCCTAAGCTGTTTCCCTATAACGCTATGACTCTTGTTGTTATTTTCTCATTTGAGCCATCAGTTATAAATCTAGTCCTAAACATTTTACGTGTATTTATACGATTTCAGAGCATTAATCAAAGCCAGAAATTTTTTGTTCATTATGTGTGATATATATGTATTAGAAGCTTATCTTCTAAGGCAAGAGGCGACTTTATTCGTCGTTGACCTTTCCAGTTTATAGAAAAATAGAAAAAACGGTTACCGTTCTTGTAATGGTAATAGCTATAATTATAATGATTCGGTCATATTACAGTGAAAGTGGGTCGTTTTCTTTTTTTTTTCTCTTTATAGTATTGGCATTTTTATGCCGATGAATAGAAAGACTTTTTGGTCATCAAAAAACTGCGCTGCTATGTTGTAGATGTAATCAAGAAAAATCAGATAAGATTAACCAAATACTCTAATCGTTACCAGGAAAATGGTACAGTTTAACTGTCATACGTGTAAATCTGTAAAGAAAGACAACTCACGCCCAATTCTGTAAATGTCATATTTAATTTCTCTCCCTGGCTCACTGTTTTCAGTTGTAATTCCCAAGCTGGCACGGCCGATTTCGGAACTAACATATTGGAGAAGGAATATGCAGCAAAGAAGAGAATAGATGGGGATGGGATGGCGATAAGGAATTAACAAGATAGTGGACACAAATTATCTATTAAGAAATTTGAACAACGATTGAACATTGTCCTTGATGTCGTTAGATGCTTTTCTCAAGAAAAGCAAAAGTCCAGGCTGGGATATATTCTCCTGGAGATATTTGTTAGCAAAGACCTAATATAACTCTTGCCCAAGTTGCGTTGTATACTCATAGAATATTATATTTTTTTATTATTTCATGTTCAAGGCACGAGGAAATACTAAAACATTTTAAGTGTATAACAATGCTTTGTAACGCAGTTAATATCTGCTTCATTCATTTTGTAAGTGTGGTATTTAAAACACAAGTTTCTATCTGTAAGCATAAAATCCTTTCTGACAATTTGATACATAGTTTGATTCGAAAAGGTTAAAGTTTTCAAGGACGTATTTACTGTCATTTCCTGCCGTTATGTATTCAATATCTTCTGCATTATTTTTATCATCTCGATCAATATCTCGATACTAATCGTTTTATTTCATCACGACTTAATAATGGTCGCCAGCTTTACACTGACAGTCTTGATGCAAGAATCAATTGGTCGTCAGCTCCACACTGACAGTACTTGGCGCACAAATCATTAGTCGCCAGCTTTACACTGACAGTCCTTGATGCAAGAATCAATTGGTCGTCAGCTCCACACTGACAGTACTTGGCGCACAAATCATTGGTCGTCAGCTTTACACTGACAGTCCTTGACTCAAGAATCATTTGTCGTCAGCTCCACACTGACAGTACTTGGCGCACAAATCATTGGTCGCCAGCTTTACATTGACAGTCCTTGATGCAAGAATCAATTGATCGCCAGCTCCACACTGACAGATTTCAGGCGTACCAACGAATCGTTGGTCGCCAATTTCACACAGACAGGCCTTGGTGCACTCTTGGTCGCCAGCTTCACTCAGGAGTCCTTGTACGAATCATTGGTCGCCACTTCCATCGAACAGTTCTTTATGCATGAATCATTGGTCGCCAGTTTATCTCAGGCACATCTAACCCGTACCCTAACCCGTGCCCTAACCCTAACCCTAACTCTAAACCTAACCCGCACAAATACGCGTACCCGTACCCTAAACCTAAACCTAACCCTAACCCGTACCCTAACCCTAACCCTTATCCCTTACCTTTCCCGCCGATTTTAGTATCTCTAAGTATGTTAAGCATCTATGTTTGTCTGTCAGCCCGTCTCTCTCTCTTTCTCTCTCTCTCTCTTCTCTCTCTCTCTCTCTCTCTCTCTCTCTCTCTCTCTCTCTCTCTCTCTCTCTCTCTCTCTCTCTCTCTCTCTCTCTCTTTATCAATCTATCTGTTTATTTGTCTATCTATCTCTCTCTATCTCTTTCCCCTCTCTATCTTCCTTTCTCTATTATACCCTTCTCTCTGGTTCTCTCTCTCTCTCTCTCCCTCTCTGTTTCTCATTCTCTCTTCCTCTCTCTTTTTCCCTCTCCGTCTATGCCTCTCTTTCTCATTTTCTCTCCCTCTCCACCTCTCTCTCTCCCTCTTT
>JAWDGP010003862.1:45000-62500 GCA_033675545.1 Elysia crispata | reverse complement strand
AAGAACACGTCCATGCTAATAATTCACTGAAGTGTAACTTTTTTTTTGCGATTTGCGGCATCTTGTACTTAATTAATCATTTATTTGATCATTTGTTTTGCCTTCAATATTTTTAACGATTTAGAAAACCCAGCGCATTTAGCTATCCTTCTATGTTCTGGCTGCACAAAATTTATGAAACTGATTAATGCTCTATCTAAATGTGTTCTACAGAGATTTCTAGAGAAGTGGATACACTCCTGTTTCCTTCTGTCTCATTAATCTCTACGGGAACTGCAATGCAGGTTAACCTTAGTTTATACTACATCCATATCTGAATCTGAAATACGTGCATGAATATGTACTGGTATACTTTGATTATTTTTAGAGAAAGGCTTAGAACAGAATCCGGCACGGGTCGTATTGCGCACAAAAGCATCTGCGTAGTTGAGCCGAATTGTTCGCTCCCAGAGCGGGATGTAGTAAAATGAGTCCGGCATTTCGACTTGTGACCCGAGCTTTATTCAATCATCGAGTACTTATGACGTCATCTACTCAGATAGACACTTAATCCATTCCAAGGAAAGCCTGGCCTCTTGTGCTGTGGATTTATGTTGTCTTGTGAAGAACGCAGCGCGGACAAGACAGAGGAAATCTTTGTGGAGAGAACCCACATGCGTATATGACAACACAGAAAATAATTACAAGCAAGAAACAAGATATTTGGAAAGAACATGGGCAAAAGATGTAGCCAAAGCGTTGCTTTGTCATTCGGAAATGTATGAATTTGTCGGGTGAATATAAGATTCTTGCACCAGGTGGTGATATTCTGCACATTTCTTTTTTCTTTGAAACAAGTCATGGATCCCTACTCTCTTTCTCTTTTGTCTTTGGTTCCACAAAGACAAAGAAAGACTTAGTCTCTGTCACTCTCAGACCCCATGACTGTAAATGACTAAATGTTATCTGTGACAGACTATTCAGCCTGTAAAGCGGGGTGCTTTCGCGTTTTCTATGTGAACGGACAATTGCGGATACGGATGCGTGTGCGGACACGGAAACGGATAGGTTTGTGGAGACGGATGCATCTTAGTTAACCTTATATAACCAGCCTAACTTGTTTATTTTGTTCTGTCCACACGTAACAGCTCAGACACAACCTTTCACAACTCAACAAACATGCGCGCCATATTAGCCAGCGTCTTCCTTGTCAGTGTTGCCATGGTTTCCGCATCCCAGGCCACGGAGCAGGAGCCGACCGTGCAACTCTCCTCAGGCTGTGAACACGAAGGCAGACATTTAGAGGTAAACTTGGGATTCAGTAATTAAAGATAGTAGTCAAAACGTTCAAAACTAAAGCTGATGGATACATAAACAGTCACTTAACATATTCGATTAAGATGTAAAAATCGTGTGTTGAATAACAGGAAAATCATCATGAAGAGAGAATTAGAAGCTCTGTTACGTAAGTTAGATTATGAAGAAATACATTTTTACTCTTCCCTTTGGCTAGACGTGAAAAACATTATAAAGGATTTTGCGACAACTTAATAAAGTAAGTATGTACATGTATTTACAGTAATATGTACTACTAGGCGAGTTATTAGAGTTATGGAATTAATACGAATTATATGACGGCATAATGCTAATCAGCATATACCGTGTGTATGTGTGTATATATATATACAATTATATCTATCTATATATCTATCTATATATCTATATATATATATATATATATATATATATATATATATATATATATATATATATATAATGTCAAGATTAACTTCTTATCCTTATTCACAAGCAAGTTAATTCATAGAATCTATTAAACAGTCAATATACATTCTCAAATTGTTCGAGATACTCCCACATTAATTAAAATTTCAAAGGTAACAATGATTATGATGGTGGGATAATGAGGTGTGGTAACAATGATTATTATTATTATTATTGTTATTATTATTATTATTATTATTATTATTATTATTATTATTATTATTATTATTATTATTATTATTATTATTATTATTATTATTATTATTATTATTATTATTATTATTATTATTATTATTATTATTAGTAGTAGTAGTAGTAGTAGTAGTAGTAGTAGTAGTAGTAGTAGTAGTAGTAGTAGTAGTAGTAGTAGTAGTAGTAGTAGTAGTAGTAGTAGTAGTAGTAGTAGTAGTAGTAGTAGTAGTAGTAGTAGTAGTAGTAGTAGTAGTAGTAGTAGCGAATGTTTTGTAGGTAGGGGACCGGGACCATTTCAAGCAGTCTATCAATTTGCAAATGAGAATTCTTTTCTTACGGGTAGCAACCAATAAACTTAGTGGGTGTTATTGATTCATCCAGGTCGGTGAAAGTTTTGAAGACGCCTGCAAGTGGTGTTGGTGCCCGCCAGGAAGCTCGCAGGTCAGCTGTGTTGAGGTCCAATGTGACTTTCCCATTTGCCCTGAGAACATGAGGATCGAGACCAGGCCTGGAGATTGCTGTCCCTCCTGTGTGGATATCTAACGCCTCGTGCTGAAGCAACACCACCGAGATCGGTCTAGAGAGTAGGGGTAAGCTCAACTTCCTTTGCGTTTCTTTAAAAGTTTCTATTGGCCAGTATATGTATTTTGCCAGGAAAGGCGTTCCACGTGGTTATTTTCTACCAAAACGTTTGGGTTCTTATGGTGATTACCTTAAAACGTTAATTAAATGCAGCTAGTTTATACGTCAACAAGAATCTGTCTCACTGCTGATTTGACGTAGAAAAGTCTATGTTATGGTGTAAACGTATCACCCCTAACTATATATCGAGACGCCACAGATTAGATTCACTGTGACAAATGAAATCTCACTTTTTATTCCTGTGTGACAAACCCAGCAAATAAAAATGTTTCGATTTCTGATACCCAGGTAATTCCCTGGATTTTAGTGTTCATAGCTTTAATGTGTGCTCATATTGATTTTAGGCTCAAGTTGTCTGGTGGCTCTGAATCCATCTCGAGTTGACGGATGTGACCACAGTTTACTCCCTATTTTGTTGTAGTGACAGTATAAAAAATACGAAAAAAAAAAAAAAACGTTCACAGTATGAATGTGCAACTAGCTGTCCAAGCGGTAGGCCTAGGCGAATCTTTGCCCATAGCAAGTACCTTACGCATTATGGCGAGCTTTCTTCGTCCTGTGCTCCAAATGTCTTTGTCTGCCTGTGATGGGGACTCTTAAATATACTTGATTTTAAGTGTTTTTTCCTATAATTTCTACATCTATTTTATTTCTGCTTTCAGATCTCCCTCTCGTATCTTAAGGATGCACAAATTGACAAGAATGAAAAGCTAATGGATTAAAGATAACAGTTTTGAAACAAGGTGGAAAAAATGAAATAAATGAAATAAAATTGTGAATAATGGTAAAGGCATGTGTATATTTACGATTTTAAGATGTATAAGATTCGGATAAAACACAGATGGATCAACCAGGGTTATTTTCTTCTCTTTTGCCGTTTTTCTCGTAAGTTGAACCCCCCAAAAATTTTTTTTTGAAAAATAAAATTTTCATGGTTATAATAAGAAGTCATCTTTCTTATTGCAATGTTTTTCTTTTCAAATCCCATTTCCCATGACACAGATTATCGTTATTGCAAAAGTAAAAATAGTTATTTTTTCTTGCTACATGTTGATTTCAGCTTCAGTTTTTTAAAGAAATGTCTCGACTCAATAGAGAGAATAAAATCTCTTGCTTACGAAGAGAGGGACAAATATCAAAGAAGAAATGCTAAAAACAAATAGAAAAAAACACTAGTTCAGCCCTTTTTTCTTTGACGATTTTGAAATAAATTAAGTTTGCCCAAGAAGCGGAACAGGCGATGTATTTTCTTTCCATTATGCAATCGTGTAGCCTTGGAGATCACGATGTCTTTTTTCCTATAACTAAAATACCAAAACCTCAAAGCATTCGCATTACGTCTCATGGACAGCCTTAACGAGTTGGAAAGGAAAAAAAAAGATTCCGAAGACGTCGAAAGAAAAACAATTCTCTTCTTTTTTTTTTAAGTTACAACAAAAAATATTCAATAGATTACATTCTCTGGAATTGCTACTTAAAAAAGAAATAATCTTTTAACCATGAAAGCAATTCCAAGATGCCAAAAGATTAGATAAAATTGTAACTTTGTCAAACACTAGTTCAAACTCTACAAAAATATGAAAACTACAGGACGGATAACTTTTCAAATTACAAAAAAAAAGTGAGGGTGTAAGGGCTACATCTAGATACCAACCACCCGTGTGGCAGCCAAATGCTTATTGAACCTTCACTTTCAACATTATTATTTGTGGCAGCCTGCCAAATTTTTTTTTTTTTTTTGGTGCCGTTTGTATCTTTTAAATGGCCGAATGAAAAAAGAAAAAAAAAAACAGTATTGTTGCTTTTTTATATGTTCGATTTGTATCTTTCAAAATGGCCAAATGCAAAAAAAAAAAAATGCCCCTTTTTAAATACAAAAATCAATATTCAATTCAAGTCCTCTGTACGTATGTCTGTGTGTGACTCTCTCTCTGCAAAAAAAATTACATCATTCAAAACACACTCGACCCACATGAAATATTTTAAGAGAAAATTCATATACAAAAGTTTTCAAACAACAAAAAAAGAAGATAAAGACAAATTATTGCATTAGGAGTTTATTTCACCACCAGAGGACCCACAAAACCAGCACAAGACATAACAACAGCTGAAATACTGCCCTAGTCACCAAGGTAAAACAAACACTGATTAAAACAAGCTTTACAAAAGCAAAAACTGTCCTGGAACATTATTTCAATGATTTGGAGAAAATCACAGTAAAATTTCTTGTGACATTATTCAATAACAATATATTTGTTGTTGAAGTCTTTAAATTAGGAAAGAAGACTGACATGTATATCCAAAATAAGGTTAAATAAATCTGCGTTTTTTAATTCTCAGGCATTTTTATTTTTAATCTTTTCTTTTGGAACATTTTCTATCTTTTAAAACAACTTTGCTTCCATTTTATGTACTATATGGTGTGAAAATTTCAAACCCAAAAGATAGTTTCTAAATTTCCACTTAAGAGTTAGATTTTGGAGAATATTTTAAAGGATTGTATAAATATGTATGTGGTAATCTGAAAACAAAACATTGTAAAAGATCTATAAATGAAAAGATTTGCTACTGATAAAAAAAAAATGTGGATTGTTATTAATTTTCAATATAAAAAGAAAATATGTTGAGCATAATAATAACAAAAATCTGAAAATAATCTATATATCCGCCATGTTAGGTTAGTTTTTGGAAATTAAAACCTGTAATGGTCAATTTTTTTCATATAAATCTCACAAAAACAGGTACATGATTTCCGCTATTTTTTTTCTTTGGTTCTTTTTGAAAAATCATCTTCTAGTCAGTTTATTTCTCATTCTGTTAATTTAAATGAACAATGGTAAAAAGTGGGAAAGGAGCAACATCAAATTCTTTCGGCTTAAAAGAATGTGTACTGGTTTATGAAAAGATTGAAAATGCCTGTATGGAATTCTGGATGATATCACAGAGGGTGAATTATATTGCACCTCTAAAAATATATGTATAAAGATTATTGTCCAAAGAAATTTTATTACTAATTTCCAACAGCTTGGAATGCCTCATGTGGAATTCAGTCACAAACAGCAACGATAAATGATAACAAAAATTTGTAATCAAGGATGTTGTCCCTGTGGTACATATATTATGCAACCAAACATTCAGGTTCAATAAGATCTAAGGGTTAGATCTGCACACTGGTTAGTTAAAATGGTATGGTTTAAAAAAAAAAAAAAAATTAGATCTACAAAAGCAAACATAAAAAATTAAAATATTTGCATGACTCTGTGTTACTTATCACTAATAAAAACCCAACACCAGTAATGCTAAAGGCAGCTTCATCAATATTAAAAAAAAACAATGGAGCAGGGATTCAATTATCTTACCTTTCGAATGATGATCAAGTTTTCAAAACAAACAGAAGGCATTTCTTTCAAATAAATTTTGTTTTGATTTTTCTATATCATAAATAAAATCGAAATCCTGTAACTAGCTCATATGCCACATGTTGCTCACAGCATACTCTTATGCATTTTTCTAAGCTTCTAAATGGAATAACATTTGATTCAAATTATAAAGATTTTACGAAAAGGTGCAGAATTTTTTTTCCCAATCTTTTAAAATTTGTAACATGAAAGAGAAATATGCATATACTTTTAAATCCTGTTTTTCTTAAATTCAAAATTCCCACATATGACTCGTTACATGAAAAAAAAACAAAGCGGGTAACAAAATTTAATCGAAACCTTTTTTCTATTTGAGAGAAAGTATTCGTATCCCCAACTTGTATTAGGTCTTAATAGACATGAAATGAAATGTGAGATTTTTGTGCCAGGCATGTCTTATTATCTCCATCTATTTCCTCTGTTGTTACCAAACAAAACAAGGTTTTTTAATTGAAACCTATTACATTCTCTGTTATCCAGGGACAACAGGCCTACGAAATTGGTTTTTCAAGAAAGGATTAAATGTAAAAATGCCTTAAGCTGCCCTATGTGTGTTACATTGGGTAGTTGAGGGAATAGAGAAATAAAGGAGACACTGTATGGATTTAAAAATATAAATAAAAACAATAAATTTCATTACAGATCTGCTATTGCACACATTATATTGGGTAAAATAAAAAAATATTATGACTAGGCTTAGTAAAGTATATTAGTAGATTTCACACACAAAAATTACATAAATGATTTAAGAATTATAAAATTTAAAAAAATAAGGAGAAAATGGCAAAGTCACATATATACAAATGAGTTCACAACCCTCATCTCAGTTTTTTCCTTCCCATCTCTTTGTAGGTAAAACTCAATAACAAACTGGTAGTTAAATAAATGGGCAAAACCAAAATTGTAAAGACAATGTCAAATAAAAATAACCATATATCACAATTAATGTACAAAAGGAGAGCAATTTACTACAAAAAAAAATATATATTATGTGACTTAATTAAAGCTTTAAATTTTTTTTTTTAAATATTGAGACATAAAATTTGCCACAGGGATATATTGCAGATATAAATTACATTCATATCTTTCAAATGTCTGTGATATTTCTTCTCAATAAAGCTCTTTGAGTCCAAATGAGTCCTTTCAAGTCCCATGTTAGAAAAGACGCTGCGGATATTGCTTTCAATAAGTAATGAAAAAGGTCAATTAAAATTCAACTCCATTATGCACATGACCTTTAACAGCTCATCACCATTCCGTATGTTTCGCATTATTATTCTAAAATGTCTCATCCAAAGAAAAAAATTGAAAGTTTACCTGACTCATTAGGACTGCTTACAAGAGGTATACTTTTCTAGAGCCATCAAGTAAGAAAAAGAAAAATATCTGTTAAAAATAAGACCTGTATGATGAGACTCTGAGAGATACCTAAAGGAAACAATTTTGTTATTGACAAAATTTATGGTCTTCAGTGACGCACATATCTTCACACCTGATGGAATTTCTCTTGTGCTTTCATTGGAAAAGGCAGCGATATCTCTAGAACTACATGGGTCTCTCAGTAACTCTCACAGCTAAAAAGCTTACAAAATATGAAAGATTCATAAAAGGCATTTATTTAGCTCAATGGTAGGAGAACTGATCTCAAGATCTATAACTGTAAGAATACAAGAATCCCAATATGCAGAATAATTTTTTGTGATCACACGATGTCATCTTCTCTAAAAATAGATTTCTCATTGAAGGAAGACATCACATTATATTGAAATAATAAAATTGACAATAATATAACAAAAATGTTGCATTTTGAATTGGTCATGGAACATTAAATTAACTGAAATGATTGACAAGAATTTGGTAATGACCAATTTTTTTTAAAAATCAACATATTAAAACAGAATAATCCATATGATATGAGTAAACATAAATAACTAAGCATTTTAGAAAAAAACATAGATTTACCTTTCTTTATAATTAAAATTTTTACCTCTTAAAGGATGTTCAAAAGAAGTTAAATAGTTACATCCAACAAATATGAATGCTGCGCCTTTCTGGCAAGAGCCACAGACTCAATTTTGATAAATGTTGTTTTCTTGAGTCAAAATCGGAAATAAAATGAGTAAAGTATCATAAAAAAATCACAATGAAAAAACAATATTAGCTGATCACTGTTCATAGCTTAGTTTTCATAGGTAAGAAGTATAAAATATTGCTTTTGAAAACAGCAATTGAAGACAAAAATTGCCCCTTGTGAGTTTTAAAAGATACATCAACCAATCTCTCCAATTAACTGAGGTTATATTATAGTTTCCTTGATTTAAGTTTTGGAAGAAAATGAACTTTACTCAATATTTAGACTTATAAAATTAAAGAATGATTTACAAAAAAAAAACCTCTAGTTTGGCATCAATAAATTTTTGTTTCCCTCTTCCATAACATAAGGTGGCCAATCCAAAGGTAAAATTACATAAAATAAAACATATCGAGCAATGCAGATGTAAATTGTCTAAAACTTGAGTAATGTTAGCAGCTGCCATCGCACACATTTTAAAACAAAGCTTTAACTGTATAACTTCACTTTGACTGCTTATAGCAGGTGATGCACTCATTAAGAAGGGAAAGATCCTCTATCTTCTTCAAATTCTACAAGAATTTATTTTGAGGTAAATTTTACCTCCCAATATTTACCAATACCATCAAGTTCATCACATGCTGAAGCTTTTTAATGAGGTTTTCTTTTTTTTTGTCTTCTATTTTTTGTACCATTTAAATTATCTCTCTTTATTTTTGTTGATTACATGAGGCATCAGAAATTAAAGACTTGATAAAATGAAGGCCAAAGTTTCAAGCCAGCCATGAGAACTGAACCCAAGCTTTTATATTAACCAAGCCTGAACATATCATGGCGTTAATACTCCAGAAGACCACTCATGATTTTTCATTACAATACCCAAGTAGACATTTTGCAAGTCTACTTACTCATTCGCCCTATGGTATTTTGTTATGGGAAAGTGCTGGAAAGCATGATTTTAGCCACTAAGCTTCACATTTTTTTTAAAATAAATTTTCTTGTAAGATTGCACTGGCAATTTTAGATAGCTTCAGGGCGAAAAAAAATGAAAGAAACATATCTGTTCTGAGAAGTAAGATATGATAATAGCGCCCCTCGCCTCTAAAAATTCAAACAATAATAAGCAGTTGAATAAATTTTTTTTTCTGCTTCTTTTAGTACACATCTTGATCTAGAGATATACACCAGCGCAAATATCCAAACACCAAGCACATGTTGTAAGCTTTTATACTGGGTAGGATAATGTAAAAAAAAAAAATCTCTTTTAGTTTCTCTGGAAACTGTGACAATACTAATATCATTATTCCTTGAAAGTATAAATTTCCTTATTTCTATCAATATCCCTACTTACTTGTCTATAGCAGGGCAAATAGGTGGGTTATTCCATTAGTGGATGGAGAGAGAACAAAAGAAAAGTCAAAAAACAATAATTTGGTGAACATGCCAGAAAAAAATGGCAAACTCAATGTTTGACTGTACAGGTTTTTGCATAACTGAAACGCGTAGCTCAAATCAAATTAATTGGTTTAGTTGATGTACGGTATATACTTGCAGTAACTTTGTCCTTTTATAAAAGGATAACAAGATTTTTTTTAAAACTTAATATACAAAGGAAAATCTTAAGTTGAGTGATTATCAATTAGGCTTGTCTAACAATCTGCTTAATGATTGGTTGAGAAGTTTAAGAAAACCAATCTACCGACAAAAATAATTTAAGGGGTGTCTTATAAACATAAGTTCCATGTCTCGTAAAATAAAAGTCACCTGTAAATCAAATAAAAATCAACAAAAAAAGCTGTTAAAAATACAGCCCTCACAATTTTATCAATTTTTAAATTTGATTCCTTTATGAGATCTCATCATGCAGAAACAACTTGAAAGCAAATCACTTTTTTCTCCTGGATGAAATTTTCAACATTGTAAGGCAAAAAAAAAAAAAATTGGAACAAGGTTTAAAAAACTGAAAAGTGACAGAAAGCATAACACACATTGATTTATATTAAATCATTGTGGCAAATACAATGCCATCCCATAAAAGAATGTACGAAATTAGGAAAAATTTAGATCTACAAAACTTGTGGTCAGATCACAGGAAATAAAGGGGTACAACTTCAGAAATAAGTGATCAAGAACACCATGGCAGTATTTTTAATCCTTTGCCAGACCAGATAGACAGGACATCAGCAGACCAATAGAGTGATAATGCCATCAAAATGCATCCTTGATATTGCTGAATGGTCTAACTGCAAGATCCACAGGTAAGTTGAAGTTAATCACCAACAGCCTTTCCAAAGATCGAAGAGCATCTTCAAAACCTGAAAAAGAACAAACTAGGGTAATAAAAAACAATTTTCATTAAAATTTTAAAAAGAATTTATTGTAAAAACTGTCCTTGCCATTTTACATACTAGTGCATTTTCAAACAAATTTTCTAAGTGAGCGACAGAAACTTAAAATGAGTTTTCCTGAAATTTGCTTTTAGTTTTTTTTCTACAGACAACTCTTCGTCATAATTGTTTTACAACGAGTCAGAATTTGGAATTTAAAAAAAAAATAAAAAATTTGATTTTAGACCTATTATTCTTTCACCATTTCAAAATAATTGAAATTTAAATATCTTTAAGAGAGTTGCGATAGTTTCGGCAATTTTTACAATTTAGAAACTTCACATAAATGAATTTTTTCAACAATGAAATCCTTAGTGTGGTATGGCTGAAGTGCATTCATCTGGGCTGAATGTAAAACAGTTTAACTTTTTAAGTAAAATTTCTGACATACAATTTGATTAAGTGTGTTACAGCAGCACTCCGATTTCTAGCATTAAAAAGTTTATCCTTTAAATAAAATAGCAAAGTTTGGTAGCACAGAAAAAAAAAAAAAAAAACCCAGCCATGTTAAGATATTGGGAAAAGAAAAAAAATGATTCTGTGTGAAAGAGACACACAGAGAGAGAAGTTGTGTTACAAATAGAGAGGGAGAGAGAAAGCGTTGTATGTTCAGGAGAGAGAAGAATGAGGGAAGAGAGGTAGAGAAAGAGCAAGAGAGGTTCTAAAAGAAATAGTATTTGTGTTCAGCGAGAGACAGACAGACATATATAGCACCAGATTTATAAATGAACATCTGCAAACAGTATTATGGAGGAACAGGAACAGAGACTATTGAACTGAAGACAGACCTGTGCGAGCCACATAGCTCCAGTCTTGGTAGTAAGTGTCAATCAGCGACTGTGTACGGAAGATCAGTCTTAGCCAGGTCACAAGTTTTCTCTCGCTGGAATGGGCACCAGAGACAAAAACAGTAGAAGGTGAGCTTATCTTCCTAGACCAGGCCAATCACAAAATTATGATGCTATGTGTCATTTTGGTGCCTGGATACAAGCACCAAAACTAAGGTATCAAGCAAAAATAAAGCACCTTTTAAAAAAAGACCTGAAGGCCAACTTTCACCTATAAGAGGTCACATATAAAATACTACTGTGTTTAGGCTCAGCTTGCAAAAACTTTGGGTACTTAAAGGGCACCTAAAATCAAATATTGTTCATCACATACACAATGTCATATATGTATGAGTACAGGATGTTCTGAGTAAATAATTAACGTTATACATACTCTCTAAAGCAAAAAGGAATCCAACAATATCATGGGGTTTTATGAGTTGGCTTATTTTGAATTTTCAAAAAATGAGTCAAATATAAAAGTAATCTAAAAAAAAATAAACTCCTGAAAAAGTGTTTCTTATTTTGGGCTCAAATATATAAAAGTACTTAATTTTCCACCCCCTTTGATCCACTAATTAAAAAACAAAAATCCGGATCCACTTCAATCTACATTAAATACTTAATTTTTTCCAAGATCAGAATAAAGAAGTAAGTAAACATCTATATGAGCTTACTTTAAAGCCATGCAAATAAAAGCTTTGAGGTGAGTATCTTCACTGCGCTTGAACGGTGTGTGGGAGTTGATGACAGTATCAATAGCGCCCAGCAGCGTCTGCTTGGCTGTGATAGCCTTTCCTCCAACCATGTCCAGATGGAAGGACTGTGACAACTTGCGAGCTGGTGACTCATTGTACTCTCGTCCATGCTGTGGACATAGAAAGCAAAACATTGAGGCCATCATTGTAATAAAAAAACATTGAGCCCAAGACAGATGATTTCACAATGCAAGTTAATAGGCTTGTATTGCTCAAGTTTCTCAAGAAATTATATCAAATTTCACTTGATCCCATATACGCTTGACACAAAAATAGCAATATTCCTGGCCATACCACGCCAGACATGGTTGCTAAGCAGTAGCTCGTCAATTTACCAGCCAGAGGCCAGCAATATGATCAAGCCATGACATCAAGTGATGGGTGGAATGAGTATAAACAGTTTTGAACCGCGTGTTCAAAGTGTATCATTTTTTTTTAGTTAAAAGAAGCATTAAACTATACCAGCAGTATCATCACTAAACTGATATCATGTAAAACTACCATGTTTATACAACAGAGGGTAAAAATAAAAAGAATTCTATTTCCTAAAATGAAAGAAATACAGAGCAGTGTTGATGCCCACAAATTTTGTAGCAGCCATAATTGAGTTTTGAATTAAGGATAATGAAGCTTTTGAAACTATTTTTTTTATCAAATTTTACCATTGCTTTATTAACAAGCTAAATCATACACATACCTAATAACAGCAATATTCAGAGTTCATAAATTCTCTAGCGTAATCCATTTTAGAGTTGATGACGATTTTTTCATAGAGCTAGCCAGTTGTGACCGTAATCTCCATTTTGTAACTTTGTCATTTATCTATATAAAAAGAGAAGTGTCTTAACTTTTCATACCTTCTCTACCCAAAAATAAGTAATATATGATATATCAGGGTAACACAAGACTTAAAATCTTGCTCATGTCTTAAATGTTTTAAAAAAATTTGAAACCTTCCCTTTTCAACAAAATAGTTTATATATATAAAATATAAAAACACTCAAATTCGCCAGGCCTCACACCCATACATCAGGAAGGCCTTAATATTGCACTCCAGGACTAATCTTCTTGTGTCGATGGAGATGTATTATTTCTTATTACTGATTTTTTTCTAGGGAAACTTTTTCTTTTCTTGCGCTAATCTTGACGCAATTGCAGCGTTGTTGCGTCCATCACTTGATATTATATTACCCAAGTATTTGATTTGATCCCTTTGTTCGTGTTTATACCAATTGATAAAGATATTGATCTTTGGACACTCATTGTTTCGACTGACAACCATTACTTGAACTGTCTTTCTGCTATTCAATTCAAATCCTTCCAAGGTTTAGATTTTATCAAAAGGAACTCTACAATCAGGACTAGTGTCAAATGCCAATCTAGTTCAAACTTGTGGACAAGATAATTTTTACAACAAAGAAATTGTCAAATTTCAACTTTCCAAACCCAGCATATATTTATTATAAAGAAACAATGAACATAGGGTTTAATAACTGAAAAGAGGAAAGAAAGTACAACCTAGCATGATGATAATCCAGCAACAAAATAATTGTTGGAAGTAATTTTTAGAATAAGCATATACAATAAATGCTATTAATTTCCTTTAAAATCCAACACAAAGCATAACGTCAGGAGTAGAAAAAAAATTGAGACAAAGTATTCGCAAGTACCTTCATTTCATAAAATTTCAGAAATAGATCCCAGGCATGCAGCATGTGAGTGGCCTGAGCAGAACGATTTGGGAAACATCCAAACGGCACCAGACTTGCGCTCTGACCAACCTCCATCAAGCCATGCTGCATCAAGTCGCGGATAGCCATGGCCAGATCACGTCGCACAGCCTGGACCAAAACTGGACTGGACTGATGCAGTAACTGAGACAAAAAAGCAAAACGAAATTTTGGTTATGATAAATCATAAAAAAGCAAAACCAATGTTCTTGACCTCCTAAACTCTTTTACCACTAATCAAAAGCAACAAAGGACCTCAAGGGCAAAAGAAAAAACTCTGAGTATTTTTCAATTCATGTTCTTACATTGATTTAGATAAGATCTCCTGATCAACTCATGTCTTAATAATTATCATACTCTACTACACTTCATGAAATAAAATCTATAAAGATAAGTTGTCACTTCTAAAACTCAAAATTTACATCAGTTTGATTTTAAAACTCCTCTAAATATTTTGCTTGTAACATTGAGAAATCACTTATATAAACTATATTAAAATTGCAATATCTTACAATGTTTATGTGAGCAAACTAACATAAATCAGATATAGGTTTTAAATTTCAACTTTTTGAGATTTTCAAGTTTATTGTTTGATATGATTCAAAACAGGTTTCCCACTCAAATCTCAGTATAAAATTAAAGACTGCCCCCAAAAATTCAAGACCAATTCTAACTTATGGGAGCACTATTAATAATGATTTATCTTACTCCCTATATAATCTTAAAGAAGAATGAAGACTCATCTTCACCTTGGTAAGCATTGAACAGGTGACTTCAATCAAGCCATTGTGCCAAAATCTTACATCCAATTGCTTTTTTTGCTGAAGATTTCTTCAATGATTCATCAAGCAATAATGAAAAAGGTTCTCTCGAAGCTTGATCTAGCAGCTTCATCTTAAGTAGGGGGCTACACCAAATACCATGAGACATGCAGTTTTTGTCTAAATTTCCTTACCAAGGCATCACTTGGAAACATTATTTTTTAAATCTATGTCCTTATTAGACTGGCAAAGTTGTTTGTCATGGCAGTGAGTAGAGTCTAAGCACCACAAAATCTCAGATGTCAAAGAGCTTGCCTTAGTAATAATGTAGAGTCTACATCTACTGATTTATTTGATGCAATAACTGGGTCAGACGTAGATATAGTGGACCCCGTAGTACTAACAGATGCTGTAGCACTTGAGTGTCATCCCGTTTACTTTTCTTAATAAAACTCAACTAAACCTCTGCCATCACAATGTGACTTTGCTTGAATATAAGTGTTGTGCATTTTCCCTTTTTTGTGAGAAACAAGGGCAGAACGTCTCATTGTTCTACTATCAAAGTGGTTCTTACAAAAAAAAACACAGAATGCTTCATGCTTGTTTTCAAAGTCTTTAAGCCAGGGGGTCCTTTGTCCAAGGTTCTTGAAAAACTGCATTTGGCATATTGACACAGACCTCTAGATCTAAGCTTCACACCAAAAGAACTGCTCGTTTAGAATCTACCCTAGATCAAAAGCAACAATGTTGTAAGTCCATATAAATTCATCTTAGGATCTTACTGACACAAAGAAATTGAGAGAAAGATCCATTTGAAAGTTGAAAGCTCAAAGACAAAAGGCCTACTTTAAACAAAACATCAAACTCATAATTGTTTTGGTGCCATGAAAAAATGTTCCCGCCCTCTCCTGTTTTTGATAAGGCTGACCAATAGTGGGCAAATGAAGGAAACTTGCCAGCCTGAGAACCCAGAATATTTTACAGAGTGATTAAAAAATCATAGTCTGTTAAGGTTATCCTTGCTAGATATAGATTTCCCAGCCATAGTTTTTAAGGTCCCAAACATTTTAATTTTCATTTCTCTTTTTTCTGCACGGCTGTTAAAAGAGACCAAAAAGCGGCAACTTAGTTTGCTTCCAGGCCCTACCTCAGACGCCCGCAGTTAGTGGGCGGATCGGTGATCAATCACCTGTCACGCAGGCTACAACCGTGTGTGCCCGTGCATGACGGTGCACTGCTGTTAAATCTAACATTGGGATTTTTTACTTGTTTTTGCATCACGATAAATCTGGCCTCATTAACACCAAGTATATCAAATAAATAATCATTTTAAAGCTGAAATTGTCCTGAATACAACGCTATATTTTTTATCTCTCAATTATAAAGTGTTCAGATGGTGCAGGTGAATCTTCATACTTCTAGTAAACGAACAGAAAAAAGTCTTGATTTTCATAACACCTCAGTTTAATAGGAATATTTCAAATGTGAAACAATTTTATCGCTTAAAAATTGTTTCCCGATATTTAAAAGATTAATATAAAAAACTTGTGAAAGTTTCAAGTGCGAAGAGTTTTTCAGTGATTTTGTATGATTTTTTAAAATAACTCCACACGCTCGAGTCTGCACGAACTACCCGCAAATAACACTCTGCACTATAGATCTACCTTAGAAGCCTCAAACCAACACTGTTAAATATGGAGCAGCACTTAGAATCCGAACGCAACCAAAAGCTCCATGAAGTTTGCAGATCTTGTTGTGATAGATCATTAAGTAGCAGATAGAGGAAACAATCAAAAGTTTCTTTGTGCGGACTTTATCAACGGCTCGTTACTAACTTTTGGTGTTCACAATCATCTCAGGTAACAAAAAAAAAAAAAGATTTTTACAATATGCTTTTAATGTTCTGACGTAAATAAACTCAAAAACACTTAGGCGTCAGAGGTTTGAAGAAAGTTATAATAAAAGCTTGAAAATATTACAGACAGACAGACAGACACAGAGAGAGAGAGAGAGCTCTTACTCTTAGCACACTCTCCGCCGTTTGAAGAACGTAAGGCAAAGTAAACGTATGACTTACCTGTAAAGGAAGACAATGCGCAACCCAACACAAGTTTCATTTTCTTCTTAGTGCGTGTTTTTTATTTTGTTCAAATTTAACACCAGGCCTCCCTCATATATATTGACGCTCCACAGCTTGAACTACGATGTTCTATCATTGTTTAGATTTATTATTTTATATCAAAACGCCGTACCAGCGCTGTAAAAAGTGGACTATCACAACTGAAACCCGCATAACTTGGAAACGGAGAACTCTTCACTAATGCCCTTTGGTGGGTGTTAAGTTCAACATATATATAAAATGCTGTAAAATTTTCATCCCCAAAAACTGTTTCAGTTTTTCATAAATGTCCTGTAAAAAACGTCACCAACTTCTGATTATTCCAGATTCATGTACTTATTAAAGCGCTCAATAACTCCATCAATTTAATGAAAAGAAGGGGGAAAATATATTCTCGTATCGCTGAAATATAGAGGTAACAAATTATATGATTTTTGTAGTTCTTCCTTTCATGCATAAGCTTAAATTCTCCATTGTTTTGGTGTTAAAATTAGATGTAAAATCTTAAGTTGCGAGGAAAGGGGAATCCCCGTTCTGCAGGGGTGGTTGACCTCATGACCCGATCAAGTTACAAGCTGCTTCACGGGTGCGGCAGGCAAACTAAAATGCCGCTCTTTAACAACCGTGTCTGACATTGAACAAATTACAAAATTCAAAACTTTTCCCCAATTTCAAGACTGAGTGGGAACACCGTCAATAGCCAAACTTTTGCAGTTATAGTAAGCTAATTCTACATTTCGAGCCTCAATTTCAATGGTTTAAAATTATGACAAAAAATGTATCTTATTTATTTTGTTCGTTCAAATCATGGGAGGACAAAAAAACACCTTGTT
>JAWDGP010003862.1:17500-40000 GCA_033675545.1 Elysia crispata | reverse complement strand
AAACAAATTATGTACATATAATCTGAGAGTTATAACACATAAGTAGCCAAGTAGAAATGAAAAGTACATACTCATTCCTTATAATTCTACAACACCAGCAGCTGCTTCTAAACAGTTATTTCCCCTAAATACCTGAGATAAGGATAACAAGTTAGTTACTTCACTCAGCTTACTTGATCTTAAGGTCCCTATGGGTTGAGAAATTGAGTCTTAACATGCGATAAACTGCCAACCTAAATGGAATCATATTGCCATCACTAAAAATAAAAAAAAACACCCACCCCCCTTCATTATAATTTCCAAACAGTAAAAAGAATGAAAGAAAAAAAAATTTGAACAGCACCTGTCTCTATGTGTTTCATTTAAGATCTTCATACATTCAGATACAAAATCCTCTGAGTGTTCTTACCTCAGACTATCAAAATTCTCCAGGTTCAGATCCAGCTTGTGCTTGAGTTCCTCAAGCACAACTTTTTGTTTCTCCATCACTTTGCTAGTTGGGAGCGCATCTGCATCACCAGTCTAAAGACACACAAATACAGTGTCATCATGAAGTAGCCAGGAAGGAAAATGACAAACTTTACATAGCATTTTCTCTATTGCCCTGCTCCAGGCAAGTGAAACAAGTTGATTGAAGAATAAAGTTAAAGTAATTTAAAGTCTTAATTATAAATTATAAATTAAAGGATTTTTCTTATTGTTCAAAAGTCTAATTATGAATAATATGAAGCCAATTGATTAATACTGATAAATATATGAAAAAAAAAATGATTCAGTCCTTAGATTTCGATATCCAAATGAAAATATATGTAATAAATACACAATTCCATCTCTAAATATGATATAATATATTGCAAATGCCTTGGGGAAGCCATTAAAGCATTCCTATCTGGCGATAGGAAATTTCAGAAGTCAGTAAAAACACTATTAATCATTTTTCTAATAGTTTTGTACATTCTTAAGCTTTTAATTAAGTTTCATTTGTTCTTTTGTGAAAAGACTTGACAAAGGCATAATTTAGACTCTACTGAGAGAAAACAGATTAAAAACCATATTTATTCTTAAGGCTGCGACATATCTTTTTTATTTTTTTTTTTTTGGGGGGGGAGGGGGACGGGGGCTCTTTTCCTGAACAAAAAAAAAAAACAACATGAAGTAAGCAGTTTCAGCCACTTAAAAGTCTTATATAAACGAATTCTCCCAAAACCCAGAGGCTCTTAGTCGTTACTAAAATTTACCACTTAAATATGCATCACCAAAACATTCATTTTCTGCAACACAGTAACTTGTTTCAATTTACTATTTGTTTTTATTTTTGATTGCAAATTTTAAAAAAAACTGACTATAAGAACCTCAGACTTGAAAACCGTCCTTATATCACCTTCTTGCTCAATAAATAATTATCTGCCTGCCTCCCTTTCTCTCAAGTGTTTCCACTCACCTCATACGCATAGGTCTCCAAGTCCTCGAGCTGAGATTTCAACTGTTCAATCAATTCACGCTGCTTCTCCCTCTGTTCTGTTATCTTTATCTCATGCTGCTTATCACTCTAAAACACAAAGCAAAGAAGAAAACTCTTAGTGCTTTTTTTTATGATTGATTAACCTTTTCCCTGCTTCCCCATCATTCCCCTTGGGCCTACGATGTCTTGTACACTGAAATGTGCCCAAGTCTCACATTCTCCTACTTCACCATCCATTTTCAACTCTTTTCTGTGGTCAAAGGGAAACAAAGGCTAAAACTTGACAGTGAACATTTCAACAATTCATTCCCTTACATTTTTTCATGGAATTTCGAAATGCATACTGATTTTTTTTTACAGAAAATTTTGAGGTAGATCTAGATCTGGTAATTGCCTTGGCCTCATATGCAGATTATATTGATAATAAATCAGATATTGATTTTCTGAAGGTTTCACCCAAATCTAAATCTAGAAGTCCACCAAGAAGTGCAAAATTCAATGTTAACAAGGGTGTGGAAGAGGTAAACCTAGAGGCATATGAATGAAAAGACATATTCAAAGAATGGGCTCTGGTTGATGAAGTAGGCAAACAGCACAGAGAATTAATACTATAGAAATGTGAAGGAGTTAAAGCCAAATGCACACACCAGAGCACTGATAAGAAATTTTTAAAAAATCACTCTTACATTTTATTCATTGATTGTTACACCTTTTCATAATTTTCCGTTTCTTCAAAAAACCATGTAAAATAAATATGAGAATCACAAAAAAAAAGGAACTATGATTCCTCAAACTCCATGTTAGTCATCAAAAAGAATAGGTCGAAGTATTTAAGCCATCTAGGGGTTATTTAATCTCTATACTCCCTTAATACATAAGTATCAAGGAAGCTCAGAATTTTGCTGTAAGGTAAATCATTTCAAACATTTTTACTTATAATTATTTTTTATTATAATGACTATTTTGCTATCAACAAAGACATTAACGTCACTCTAAATTCTAGTTTCCAAAAAGTATGCACTAGGGTGATAATTCATATGCCTATATTCTTGTTACCTCAAAAACATGAAAAAAATACCTAGTTTTAAGACAATCTCCCAAGACAAGTGCTTTCATTTTATAAACCACAAAATAATATTTGGGTAGCAACGCCTCAACATAAGATGTTTTGCTGCGGAGCATTTTCCTTAAAAAGGCTTAAAATCCTCGCTATGTGCTTTTGCTTCTGAAACAATTTAATAAAAGTTAGAAATTAGAGCAATAAAAAAATTTTTGCCTTCTTTAAGAAATTTCATTCACCCAAAAATTTCTCTGCCCCAAAATGTCTCATATCATTGCATTGCTTCACATTTGATACTTCAATTGCAATCTACAATTTATGATCCCATTAGACATTTGGCACCTGCAGTTAATTTCTTTCTTTTTTTTTTCTCCAATATTACCATTTCTTCCAACATTTGAGCGTCCTGAATCTTGCAGCCCCTCACATCAGGAATTCCTTTGAATGCAAATTCTTCAAGTTCTTTCAGTAATGTCTGCAAATACAAAAAAAGACATAATTCTATTTGTGTTAAGAGAGATTTTTTGCGATTGTATTGAAAGAAACATCATTAATTGAGACTAAAATTGATAACTTAACTATCATTACAGAAAAATGTAAAATTATCGATGTAACATATGATTTGTCAAACTCCCAAACAAAGTGGTTCATTTAAGGTCCAAGATCTAGAAAAAAATTACTTTAGGAAATGATGACAATGGGTATTTTTACCATGGCAGCCTTCTAAAACATGCTTTGATTTGTTTGATCTGTTTATTTATGTATGCAACTTTGTTCTTGTGGGGCATGGCAACAGCTCAGCACATGATATGAAAAAAAAATGAAAAGAGCATATGGTGATGATTGAAAAATAACATTTTATTCAAAAGAAACGCAATACACAGAACAAACAAGAAGAAAAGTATAGAGGAAAAGTTTGTCTGTCTGTCTCTCTCTCTCTCTCTCTCTCTCTCTAAGTCTTGCAAGGTGACTAACCTCCTTGTCATCAGGCTCAGCACTGACAATTTGTTTTAGTCTGAACTGGACCTGGGCAAAGTGTGTAGTCAGAGCTAAAAGGGAAGAATTTAGCTGCTCTTGCTCCTCCTCCAGGCGGCGCAGCTCATCTGCATCACTAACATGGCTAAGACATAACGGAGGTACAAGGTTATAACCATGCCACATCTTAAAAACATTCTTAATGACTTTATATACAACTGTTGCAAGGGAGACAAGCAGCAACAGGAGAGAGAGAGAGAGAGAGAGAGAGAGAGAGAGAGAGAGAGAGAGAGAGAGAGAGAGAGAGAGAGAGAGAGAGAGAGAGAGAGAGAGGGAGAGAGAGAGAAAGAGGATGATTCTGATCAAAAGAGTAATAAGCATATCAAGTTTAACAAAAAATTAAAAATTTTGAAGCCTGCACACTCCTTAATGTCGGGAGGAATTAAAAAAAAAAACTTTAAACCTTTTTTAACATTTCTCAATTTTTAAAGAATCAGTCTGAAAGCCAAGCCCAAGAGATTTCCCTGAACTTTCTATCAAGATTACATTAAGGGAAGGAAATTATATCAGTTGATTTCTCCTTCCTGCTCTTGTTGAAAAATGAAGACAAAAAAATAAAAATGGGGGAAAAGACAAAGAGGAAAGGTATGTTGAAGGAAGGAACCAGCACAAAACTCTGTTGATACAGAGTCTTCATTTATGTTTGTCAAACAGTAAATAAATTTGAGGCAGAAAATAAGTTCTGTAGCATTTTTGTGTTTTAAAGCTTTCGTTTAACTTTGGTAGCAATCAGTTTCATAAAGCAGAACTTAAGATATGGAATTCTCAGCTGAAGCGCTTTACCACTGAAGCCAATAAAATAAAAAATTGCAAGTTGCATCTAACAAACCTTGGCTCATATGGGGAGGGGGTGGGACTAACAGCTGCTCCGAGGGGTGCCCATCTCTCTGCAGGTCTGTCAGACCCTCCTTCATCAAAACTGTCATAATCTAGATCAAGGTCTAGCTCTGAAGGGTCTGAAGGGTCATTGGTTTTTGCTGTGATGGTGTCAACCGACATAGTGGCAAAAGCGTCAGCTGGAAAAGTATTGACAAATTATATACTTGCCACAAGCATAATAATGAGTTACAGCAACCTAATTTGAATTTATTTTACTTGATTGAGTTTGAAATTAAGATAGATTACCCAGACAAAATTAGAAAGAAAAAAAATTTGAACTTGAAGAATAAGGCTATAGTTCACATTGTTTAAAGGTGGTGACAATAAAAAAAGTGAGGTGGGAGAGGGGGAGAGAGAGGAAAGTCTCTCTCTCTCTCTCTCTCTCTCTCTCTCTCTCTCTCTCTCTCTCTCTCTCTCTCTCTCTCTCTCTCTCTCTCTCTCTCTCTCTCTCTCTCTCTCTCTCTCTCTCTCTCTCTCTCTTTTTTTTTTTTTTTAAGCTACACATAATCTGTTTTAAAGCGTAAGTGAGTATGCATATATGTTATAAGGGTTTTAACATTAGTAAGTCAATAGGTCAATTATTTTCAAGGAGCAATAATTAGTGTTAACCAAACACTGAATGATCTCTCATGACCCCTTTTAAAATTTATTTTGACAGTAAAGCCAAGGTCCATTTATTTGCATTGTTTGAGTAATAGCAACACCAGAATGAGTGATGAAACCTGCAAAATGTCTGTAATCAAACTTAAGGCCCACACATGATCTTCACTAAGGCAAATATCCACAGTTTGCAATGTAACTTGGCTTCAAGACAGAAAGACTTTGCCAGATGTTACCATTGTCAATATTTTTGTTCTCAAGTTTCTCTTGCATAGTTTTGCCACCATCACTAAATAGGTATTTTTCATGAAAGAATTCTGATGCCTTACTTGCACTACAGAGTAACTTAAGAAGTGTAGTAAGTCAGTCCTACTTTAGAACTGTATTTTTCCTTTGTAAATTTTTAAGACTAGAGGTCATTGAATCGTCAATTGGAATGTAGCTATAGTAAGTCAAAGTTAGAACAATAGAATTTTTTAGACAAGGAAAATATCAGTCTAAGAACTGGTTTAACTGCACCCATAGCAGCAAACAAATTGAGCATGTAAAATTTTCATGATGTCTTTAACTTAATGAACAAAATAAAGAAAAGACAAATTCTATAGAGTTAATCCTAATCCTTTCATTACACACCACTGCAAAGTATTACATTACATAATCCTGTCAAAAAGGAAAAATTATGCAATACTTGATTCTTGACATTTGACATTTGGGACCCTGACATAGTTATGTGTACAATTGTTTGATTAGCAGTAACTATACTTAATTATTCATATTTATAAGTATTTGAATAAATTTGTACAATTATTTATAAACAGAACAATACGCAATTATTCCTCAATTAATGATTTTCAACTTGAGTCTTCACTGCAATGTGATTTGGGATCACTCTACCAGGATAACTGGAACACATCATTAAAACAATACAATAAAAGCTGATTTTTACTATATAGTGATAGAGATTATGTGTACATTTTTTCAGCCTCATTGAGTATTTCTTTGCAGAATTCTCCATCTTGATTTATTGCCTATGGATACTATTCTCTCTTTCTCTTCCTTGCAGCATATCAATCTCACTGTAAGTCTCTTCATAAAGGGCTTTAGATCATATATTTTTTTGTGTATGTGTGTTATTTAAGGACTTGAACCATTACAACCATTATTTTATTTCCGTTAGAAGACATTTTCTTTCATTTTCTCATTTATTTCAATGTATATTGGCACTCAATTTCGAATATCTCTATACTGTTTATATTTTAACTTATCTATTGGGCTCATTTGTTGATACTTGTCTATTTTTTTTTGGAGGGTTCGAATTATTTGAACTCAAATATTAGCTGCAACATAATTTTTATTTCATGAATTAAAATTATAAGAAAAATTTACTTTTCTATGTCCACTCCCCTTTCTCTTACACTCACATTTTCTGCCTTCTCTTTAATTTCTTTTCCTTTTTTTTCTACACTTATTTGATTTTGACCACCATGGTCTGAGCCATGGATGCGTTGGTATACACATCTTATGGAAACTGACCAACATTGTTGTTCCCCCATCTAATTTATTCCCACTATCTTGACCTGATATTAAATTCACATAATTGGAAATCCTCTTTCTCTACGAAAGATCAAGAAAACAATTATAAATTGCCAGCAACTTGCTTAAGATTAAGTTGCACTAGCATGGGGCTTAGGGCATAAGCCTTAAAGGGGGCCTCTGCCCTCTTGAAGCTCAACTCAATATACCCAACTCAACGTGGAGGCCCAGGATCTGCCAGAGTGTGTGCTTTAAAGGTAAGTAGGTAACTAAACGATAAATAAATTATTATTGAACAGACAAATATTTGAGTCTAATTTTGTCTTCCATTGAAGCTAAAGTCTAAAGAGTCAGTGCTTTGTCCCTTTGTCCAAACAAACAATGTCAGATACAACTAAATATTAGCAGAACTTTTCATTATCACTAGGCATCTGTAGAGAGTGAGGAGAAATGATACAGTGACAGTAGAGAAAAAAACAAGGAAATTAGAGTTTTAGACTGAACAGCAAGGTCCACCCTCGAGGCTTGTCAAGGGCTTGCCTATCCAACTGACATGCCTAAACTGCAATTTGTTCTTCACACCTTAGGGGCTCTAAATCTGCTCCCAATAGCTCAAAGAGGGAGAAACTTTTCATTGCAAAGAAAAAAGACTGCCGAGTATGAGATAGGACTGGGAGCTAGAGTTAGAAGGCAATGACGATTCAAATAGCCAATAGGCTCGCCAATTAACCCCTAATTTTATTTAAGGACACCGCATCATCCACCTAAGCGCCTCAACACCTACGTTTTGCATCGCCAGGTTTTGTGTCACGGAAAAAAACCTAAATTAATTTGCTGCACAGGATATAGGAATTAGTGTGAATAACCACTCAGTAATACAAATCAAAAACTCAGTGCTTTTCGCTCCCTCAGTTTAAAATAGGGGCTAATAAAAACTAAGAACTAGATCTAAATCAACTTTAATTTAAGGGTTAACATGATTAAATGTATAATAAATTATTATTAATAATCCCACCTACCTTATTCTTTAGTTTATAAATGAAGATTTGTAGATCTAGATCTAAATCTAGATCTAGATTACTCCTGCTCCTTATCTAGTATTGAAATCAGTGGTAAAAGACGAATAAAGAATACTAGAGATCTAGGTCTCCATCTCTAGATCTAGATTATAATATCAAAAAGTCTACACCTAGATCTAGATATCTAGATCTAGATTAGATTTTGGTTGAGAGAAAAATTTTCCCACCAGATTTCAGAGACCTTACCTACACTCTAGATCTAATCTAGATTTAAGTTTAATAGCTTATAATTATAATCTAGATCTAGTAGTACTCGATCTAAGTTTAATAGCTAATGAATCTAGTAGTACTAGATCTGGGTATCTAGATACACCCGTAAAACATAAACGTTATATCTAGAGTATATATCTAGATCTAGATCTAGATCTAGAAATCTAGATGGCCTAAATTTTTATCGACATAGATTATCTATGCAAACTATCTTGATCTCTGCTTTAGCCTAAAAAAGATAGGAAATCTAGATTCTAGATATCTAGATTTTTAGTCATACGCAAGTATGGATCTAGACTAAATGTAAATATCATTGCACTAAGTTTTCTAGATTATAAATTATAATCTAAATCATCTTGGCCCTGTTAGACGGTTGTCCAGCTAGTCCATGTCTAGGCCTGATGTTAGCCAAGTATGCTATCCATTTTGTTGACGTTATCATCTGGTGAACTCGATATTTATAATCGTTTCAACGTAAATTATGTTGTTTTCAAAAATGAAATTGGAAAAATCATGTGAAATATGTTTCCTCAAACGGCTGATGTCGATCGCATGAGTAGTAATGAGATAGAAATCACTGAGATTTCCAAAGTTTATTTTGATAAACTTGATATTAACATATGATTATTCAAAAGTCAGCGTTGCCGATATTGTCATACATCGAACTATTTCTAACGCCCACACAATACTTGCCAGATGGCTTATCAAAGACCATAAAATAAACACCGAGAATAGTTTGCAATAATAAGTATGCCAAGGGTTATTATGCCAGTTTGAAACATAGATTAGAGTCTTATTAGCGGGATGTAAATAAACTTTAGCAAATTTTAACTCTATACAGCCAAATATAATTAATGTTATTTGATAACCCAGCGGCAGAATCTTTCCTGCAGGCCTATAATCGTCAAGGAGAAGAAAAAAAGTTATCCACACTTTCATTTCAAGTCAAAAACAATAATTATGAGAGATGGGAGACTCTCTGTGCCCATTTTTCAACTTTTATCTAGAATATATCAGATAGCTCTATTTTTTAAGTTTGCGTTCGACAACCTTTTGCCTGCAATTAAAAAATGTCAGTCTTGTTCTAGAGGTGGCAAACCCCTGAGAGCAGAGGTTTCAATACTCCTAGCTTGTATTGGCATGTATTTTTTTCTCACTTAAATAGTTACACGAAAAGTACCAACATGCATTGATCAGGAAAAAACAACTGAATTCTCGAAAGTTCCATAAATTTATATTGTACAGATAACGTTATTGTAGCTTCAATGATTAATTTGGACCTCCATGATCCACGACCTTCAGTATTTAAAATCTTACTCATCGAGATATGGTAGACAAATTGCCCTCACTCTTCTCTCTCTCTCTCTCTCTCTCTCTCTCTCTATATATATATATATATATATATATATATATATATATATATATATATATATATATCTTTCTCTCTCTCAACCTCTCTCCTATCTTTCTATATTTTTTTCTAAATAATTATTGAGAATTTTGATGAAGGCAACAATTTGAAAACATTGATAACCACTGCTACCACCCTTTTATCTTCGTTGGATCAAACATAATTATAGTAAGTCTATGCTTTCAAATTAAAAAAAAAGGCCTTGACATTGAAAAGCTTAATTTATTGCTGAGAGCACGGTTGCAAGAACCACGATCATATAATAATCATATTATCATCTTCGGATACATTCAAATCTCGTGCAATTTTTTCCCAATACCTCTTTTTTATAGAAGCTGTTTGCATGTGGATTTAAAAGTCCTCTGTACTATGGATACACGCGCTGAATGCATTACTGTGCGTGTCCTCCCAAAATGCCCAAAATGCTCCAAACCCTCCACAATATCGCCATGGGAGTATTGGGTTAGACATGGCCTACTGTCGGCTTTAACTAATACAAAAATTCTCAGTTTTTCATTCGGTGCCATGGCAGTAAATTTGATCATGAACAAATCCGGGAAAACAATAGAGAATCCTGGTGCAATTTGCAAATTTTTCATTGAACTTATTGAATTAGTAGAGAGAGGGAGGGGAGGGGAGAGAGAGAGAGAGAGAGAGAGAGAGAGAGAGAGAGAGAGAGAGAGAGAGAGAGAGAGAGAGAGAGAGAGAGAGAGAGAGAGAGAGAGAGAGAATAGATTGCCAAATAACAGTATATTGTTTTATGAAAATTTCGACGTGAATAGCTAAGCTGCAAAGAATTTTGAGACTGATATTTTATGATAGTGCAAAAAAAAAAAAAAAAAAAGGATTGAGGAGGGGTGTCCAAGCTCTACGTGTATATAATTGTTAATCTAAGAAAAAGTCTAGAATATTGCTGTACTATACATTCGCTGCTCTAGTCTCTCGAGTTTCCTCTCACCAGGCGAAACTCGAAACACTAGCTCTTTTGATTTCAAAGTTGAGCTCTATTCTGTATCACAACTTACTAGACAAGATATTATAATATATTAATTAAAAAAGAAAAGTATTACGTTTTCAGTGTTAGAAGTGAGCCCAGTCAGTTCACTATTTTTAATATTATATTCGTATCTTAAGTTTTTGAGAATGAAAGCGACAAGGCTTCTTCGAATCCAAATAACTTTGAAATCAGTAATGCTCAGCCTCATTATTAGTGGTTAAAGAAGCAAACTGGTTTTGTTTTCGTCTTTTGATTTAAAAAAAAATTATGATAACAGGTAATTGAAAAAAAAAAAAAAACATTGCCTTCAGAACTGATCTTGAGACAGACCACTATTAAATTTACCTGATAGATAGATATGGAGAGACTGAGACTGGCAGAAGACAGCAGGGAAGAGAAAGAGAGGGGGGAGAGAGAGAGAGAGAGAGAGAGAGAGAGAGAGAGAGAGAGAGATATGGGGGTGTGGACGCACACTGTAATAAACAAAAAGGACAGACAGTACAAACAGAGACATAAAAGGTGACGGGAATAGAACAATAGATGTACAGAAATTCAGAATGAGACAGACAGGCATGAGGAATGAAGAGACAGAGAGAACCGCAGGGAGAGATTCAAGGCGAGAGAGGCAGAGAGACATAGACACGGAAACAGAGAGAGAGAGAGAGAGAGAGAAAGAAAGAGAGAGAGGGGATATAAGGGCAGATACATAAAGATAGGCAGATAAAGGGATGTGAGGAGAGAGACAGTCAGATAAAAGAGACATGCTGTGAGAGCGAAGTGAGGAGACAGGTAGAGAGATATTCATCAGACAGAGAGAGACACTCATTCAGAGGGATGCGAGAGAGAAGGCAGACAAACAAACATAAAGAGGAAGATGAGGAGAGAGGTAGAGAGACAGGCTAGGAAGAAATATGAGAGGAGAGACAGACAGATAAACAAACGTGGGGATGGGGAGTGTAAGGCCGGAAGGAGGAGGGGGTGGGGGGAGGGGGGTGGAGGAGGCGGGGTATCAAGAGATAGGCAAATCAGAGAGATGTTCAGAAAGAGTATTGTATGGTAGCTTAATATTGATCCGCTTAAGTTAAGAACAAGCCTCTCAAGATCAGCTAGGCAGCTAAGAGCCAGCGCCATTATCAAACTCAGGATAAATCATCAAATGAGCTTGAGATACATCTAAAATATTTTCCGCCGTACCAGTATCTTAGTAAAATCTTTGTCCAAAACAGAAGACTGAAGTGAAAGTTGGTGGGAACAAACTTCTAAACAGCACAAGAATGTTTTTATTGTAGGGTGTGTTTTACGCAAATCCTCTATATTTAAATTTCTTTTACTGATTTGGACGCGCCTTTAACGTATTATATCGTATGAAGATATCAGACATAACTTTAGAGTAATTCTTCTTCTTCCTCGATTATTTTTTCAATGTTTTGCATGCAACTTAGTAGGCCTATTACCTTACTCATCTTATTACGGTAACAGTAATTTCCACGCAATGAAGTATAACATAGTTTTATATTTCTTTTAATTGTCTAGAAATTGCTGCACCTGTTAACTCCAGGGATCACGTCGAATGATTTACAGATTCAGTCGCGAATGTCTCTTTACCAAGTCGATCCAACCTTTGCTTTTTACACAGGTAGAATAACACTGAAAGCTGGAACGACGCAGACTGGGAATGGCTTTAGCATCACTCATTATTATAATTCGGCAAAATATCAAGCATGGGATTTTCATGCATACCCCGACATTGACTGGATAAGACAGTTCATGAAGGAAAGAATAGGACTGGCTTAGTAACCTCTGACCATGTGACCATTCAGTCCCCATTGCCAGACAGACGCTCTACAATCTGTACTGACAGGGGCTAATGTCAGTACAATCTTGAAGTAGAGCAATCTTATAGCTTGGGTTAAGACGGGTGCAATGACCGTATGCGGTTTGACAGAATCTGCGAGCTGTTTGGTTGAAGCAAGTAGAGCATGACACCTACACCACGGTTAAAGCTGTTTCAGAACTGGTAAAGCAGACGTCCCAGCTGTCTGGAGGATAACAGTTAATCTGCTAAGTTATAATTTAAAAAATATTTAGAGGATACATCGGCGAAATTTCGATAAAATATCACATTGGGATCCTATTGTATGCTCTTCTGAAGCGAGCCTTGAAGCTTTGAAAATTTCTGCTTGACCCAAGATACAGTACTGCGACAACTTCAATAGGAGTACAGGTAACGATCATAGTAGTAGTAGTAGTAGTAGTAGTAGTAGTAGTAGTAGTAGTAGTAGTAGTAGTAGTAGTAGTAGTAGTAGTAGTAGTAGTAGTAGTAGTAGTAGTAGTAGTAGTAGTAGTAGTAGTAGTAGTAGTAGTAGTAGTAGTAGTGGTAGTAGCAGTAGTAGCAGTAGTAGCAGTAGAAGTAGTAGTAGTAGTAGTAGTAGTAGTATTAGTAGTAGTATTAGTATTAGTATTAGTAGTAGTAGTAGTAGAAGTATTAGTAGTAGCAGCTGTAATAGTAGCAGCAGCAGCAGCAGCAGCAGCAGCAGCAGCAGTAGTAGCAGTAGTAGCAGTAGGCAGCAGCAGCAGCAGCAGCAGCAGCAGCAGCAGCAGCAGCAGCAGCAGCAGCAGCAGCAGCACAGTGCAGCAGCAGCAGCAGCAGCAGTAGCAGCAGCAGCAGCAGCAGTAGTGGTAGTCAGCGGCAGCAGCAGCAGCAGCAGCAGCAGCAGCAGCAGCAGCAGCAGCAGCAGCAGCAGCAGCAGCAGTAGTAGTAGTGGCAGTAGCAGCAGCAGCAGCAGCAGCAGCAGCAGCAGCAGTAGCAGCAGTAGCAGTAGCAGCAGCAGCAGCAGCAGTAGTAGTAGTAGTGGCAGTGGCAGTGGTAGTGGTAGTAGTAGCAGTAGTAGTAGTAGTAGTAGTAGTAGTAGTAGCAGCAGTAGTTGTGTAGTAGTAGTAGTAGTTGTCGTAATAGTAGTAGTAGTAGTAGTAGTAGTAGTAGTAGTAGTAGTAGTAGTAGTAGTAGTAGTAGTAGTAGTAGTAGTAGTAGTAGTAGTAGTGGTAGTAGTAGTAGTAGTAGTAGTAATAGTAGTAGTAGTAGTAGTAGTAGTAGTAGTAGTAGTAGTAGTAGTAGTAGTTGTAGTAGTGGTAGTAGTAGTAGTAGTAGTAGTAGTAGTAGTAGTAGTAGTAGTAGTAGTAATAGTAATACTATAGTAGTTGTGGTGGTAGTAGTAGTAATAGTAGTAGAAGTAGTAGTAGTAGTAGTAGTAGTAGTAGTAGTAGTAGTAGCAGCAGCAGAATTACGGCAGTAGTAGTAGTAGTAGTAGTAGTAGCAGCAGCAGCAGCAGCAGCAGCAGCAGTAGTAGTAGTAGTAGTAGTAGTAGTAGTAGTAGTAGTAGTAGTAGTAGTAGTAGTAGTAGTAGTTAAAACAGTAGTAGCATCAATAATAGAATTGGAAACAGATCTTGTTGATCTTTTGAAGCAGTATAGATAAGAATAGTAGGAGATAAAATAATAAGCTTATTGTTTTTCTTTCTTTCTTGTAAAAGATTTAATGGCAATGGCATGGTTTGGGTTGTACCAATTCAGCTTGAACGCCTTTTGCGTTAAGTTACAACCCTGAATAATCTTTACCTTCTATGCTTTATCAATTTTTTGGTTGATTCCTTTGATTACCATAAAAGATCTTACATTTCAATTTCCGAACATTTGGTTAAGATTTTACATTGCTTATCAGCTTAGTCAATTTAGATTGATCTGATCTGTTATTGCCATCCCAGTCCCTCATGACCGGTTATAGCCATATAGAGGTCTACCCTCAGCTGCATGCACGACACACGTAGAACCTAAAATACATTTTCTCAATAAATTAAGGACCAGTGGACTTTCGATCTTATTGCGTCGAAGTGATCTTCTGTAGCTAGACTGAGCAGTTTAAAGAAAGAAAAAAGGTGATGGTAGAGCACATTCTTCTCTTGAAAGGCAGACACACATTAATTTTATAGAAATAGAGGTTGATAGATAGATAGATAGATAGATTGAGAGAGAGAGAGAGAGAGAGAGAGAGAGAGAGAGAGAGAGAGAGAGAGAGAGAGAGAGAGAGAGAGAGAGAGAGATCGAAATAGACAGGCATCTATTTTTATAGATGTGGATGGCTCAGTGGTTAAGTGCCTAATCTTGTCGCGGCAACCATGGGTGCCGCATCGAGGCGCAGGTTCGATTCCTGTCCATTCCAGCGTTCTTATGTTTTCACGTCTTTTGTCTTATTTGTCGGTCTCGAGCTAGATCTAGGGTTGTGGTTAATTTTTCCATAATATTTATTTTTCTATTAAGTCACTTGTATCTTTAGATCATTAGACGTAGCTACGTCTGTCTCAGCCTCTAACTACTTCCTTTATTGCAATATTAAGAGAGAGAGAGAGAGAGAGAGAGAGAGAGAGAGAGAGAGAGAGAGAGAGAGAGACAGACAGACAGACAGACAGACAGACAGACAGACAGAGACAAAGAGACAGAGTGTGTGTGTGTGTGAGAGAGAGAGAGAGAGAGAGAGAGAGAGATACAAGTAAAAAGGCAAAACACCATTAATTTTTGGAGGACAACTTTGTAATAACAAGGGATCCTAAAGGACGCGTGTGTGTCTGTAAATATCTAATATAGGCGCGTAAAAGAAAAAGGCACGCACAGACAGACAGACAGAAAGAAAGACAGTCAGAGAAGCTAAAAAGGAACAAGCACAAAACTCTATAATTACGGGACAGAAAAAAAAAAAAAGAAGCTTCCCAGCTATAAATTTAACGATTCGAATAAAACTAAAAGTTCCGCCTTTAATGCGGCTTCGTCAGAAAGGTACAGAAGAATGTGACTTTCACGTGAAATTGGGAGAACAGCTGAGCTCAGACGGACAAAATTAATGATCGGTTGGGGGAGGGTCAGAGTGTAGGGTACTTTTGGGCTCAGAATGAAGTTATTTTTGTTCAGACCTCCATTGGGTTCGGTCAGAGAGTGTAGATATTGTATAACCTTACGGTTCAGTTCAACGGCTAGGAATAAAGCTGGCAATACACGTGACCTCGTTTGATATGGCGGATAGATAAGGCAGGTGTGCGTGTTTAGTATTATATAATTATGAAAGCTAGTTTGGTTTTTATAAAAAGAAAAAATTTTAATTCAGAAAGCGGAAAAGAGATTTTTTTTTTTTTATATAAATATAGTTATAATGGGAAAGCTGGTGTGCTTGAGTGAGAGGTGAGAAGGCGGGTACGCAGATGATCTCTTATGAATTAGCTTATTATGCAAGAGGGGGTGGCAATTTTTGCAAAATCTTAAGAATGTCCAAAGTCTCTATATGCATATGATTGAAAGAAATGTGTCTTATAAAACTGTTTAGGTCACTTATATTTTTATACAGCATCACACGAGCTCGCTTTCTCGCCCTGGCGTCTTGCCACGATCATTCTATCTGCTCTAATTACACTCGTTTGCTGGAAATTTTACTCTTTCACTCCATTTTATTTCTCTCTCATTCTCTCTCTCTCTCTTTCTCTCTCTCTTTCTCTCTCTTTCTCTCTTTCTCTCTCTTCTTGAATCTCAATCATAAAGTCCCTATTTCTGTCCTATTTGTCTCAATCGAACCCTTATTTTCTTCTCCTAATGTCTCTCTTTCTCTCTCTCTATCTCTCTGTCTCTCTGTCTTTCTCCCTGTCACTCTCTTTTTAGCTATTCATAGGAACAATGTCATGATGTTGGTCCAACATTGTAAAGAAACGACAATGACTGATGATAGCGTCTTGTGAATGATGAACACAATAGATACAAAACCTGGTTTTTAAATAATATAAAAGTGCTCTAGGGTTGTGAAAGAGAATTAAAGCGGTTGAACCAAGCAGTATTACAATAATTGATACAGGATATGCATGTGTAAATAAATTAAGAATCAGCAGACCTATCGTGAATATTGAGGCTCTGTATCTCTGTCTCTTTCTCGCATTGCAGAGTTTCTCTCTCCCTCCCTCCCTCTCTCTCTCTCTCTCTCTCTCTCTCTCTCTCTCTCTCTCTCTCTCTCTCTCTCTCTCTCTCTCTCTCTCTCTCTCTCTCTCTCGTATTCTCTCTCACTCTCTCCCCCCCCCACCTTCCTCTGATTTTCAGTCTGTCAATATCTTTCTCTCCCTCCATCTTCCTCCCCATGTTGTTGTATAAGTATATACATAATCTTATCAATTTTATAAGACACATTTTCTTCCAATTCATGTACAGTAAGAGAATTTGGACTTTTTTAAGACTTTACAAAAATTGCTATCTCCCCTAGCACAGCCACCTGTTTATAAGAGACTCTTTACATCTCGCCTTCTCATCTCTCACTCATCTGCCCCCTCTTCCCCATTAGAACTACAACAAAAAAATCTTTTTCTTTCATTTTCTATTTTTTTTATAAATACAAACTAGCTTTTATTTAATGATATCGAACACGCGCCCCAGTTTCATCTAATCCCTATATCAACGAGGTCACGCCCTATGCCATCACCATTCCTAGCCACTGAAGGGAACCTTGAAGTATTCTGCGCACTGCCCCTCCCCCAACCAATTACTTGTCACGTCTGAGCTGTGAAAGTCACCTTCTTCTGTACAATTATTTCTGCCGAAGCCCCATTGAACAACTATACATTAAGTTAGTAGTTGTGTGCTCCTTTTTTTTCTCGTAATTATAAAAATGTGTTCTTGTTCACAGTATTCTGGGTCTGTGTTCCAGAGAGCCATGGCCTGTTCCTCTTTAGCCTCCGAATTATACTATTTACATATACATCCACGTCCTTTTGGACTTTTGGATCCTTTGTAATTATCAAGTGTGGTGTTGTTATAGAGAGAGAGAGAGAGAGAGAGAGAGAGAGAGAGAGAGAGAGAGAGAGAGAGAGAGAGAGAGAGAGAGAGAGAGAGAGAGAGAGAGAGAAGGAGAACGTTGTTTGGGATGGGTTTGTTTTTTTCGTTTTTGTTCTTCAATTATTTTGTTTGAAAGTGGTGCGTCCATAAAGATGTGCATAATTGATTAAACCAAGCGTGACGGAGTAAGTGGAAATAAAAAAAAATATAAAAAAAACAACAACAAACTATTCCATTTCCTTTATCTGCATATAACTAACCGAAAGCTTAACCTTTCATTTCATCCTGTCCAAAATTTTGATCAATCCCTCCTCCTTCACATTGCAGTCCTGTTACACACCGCAACACGTTTAACTTCTGTCAGAGAATGACAGTACCGCTCTCAGATCTGTTAGAGACTAATTTCTAGCATCCGATCATTTCCACGCTAAAAATGTAGAAGGCTAACTATTTTACAGTCGCGTGATATGAGCACAGTGCATGTGAAATGTTTTCACAAGGCAATTTCAACTTCAGTTGAGGTTTGAATCAACCCTGTAGCCATCGAAACACAAATCCCACGCGTTAACCACTGTGCTGCTTCGTGCCAATTACTATTATTTTTTCCACTATTAACTGTTTTTCTTTTGGTCAGATATGGCTTCTGAGACATCTGACAAGATGGAGGGCTGGACCAACCAGGTGCTGGTCTATATAGCATTGACCTTGGGTCTGATTCTTTTGGTGAAATACTTGCTGTCATCCAGGCCTCCCCACAACATCCCACCATTCCCGGCTAAACCCTACCCGATCATGGGACATCTGCCCTACTTCAAAAACGGAATGAAGAAGCAGATGGAGAAATGGACAGAGTCGTGAGTGATAGAAAAACCAACTATAAAATGTTAAAGTTGAATAAACCAGGAAGGTTAAGTCAAATAATGCTTGAGCAGATTTGCCTTCATCTTTTATTTTTACTGATGATAATTAATTTTCTATTCTGACACCTTGGAGAAGCCGAGATCAAACTGATGGGAGCAATCGTGTTCATTACTGTAACTCAAACCTTGCCAGCAGCCAACATGAGGCTATCAATAAAAAAAAATCTGAAGCATTCTTTTGTTGTTGTTGTTGTTGTTGTTGTTGTTGTTGTTGTTGTTGTTATGCGTTCATCAAATGCTTCACGCTCTAGACGAAATCACGAGATCCAAGCGAAAACTAGAACAGATGATACAAAAACAGCTTAGTCACGTTTCAAGGGACAAAACTGTACGATTGTTGACTATCGCTAAGATTAAATAAGAAGTGGTCTCCACTGTATTCCTTGTCTGAAAAAAATAGTTCATAGCCTTGCGTTTATGATCACAATATAAAATGTATTCAATGTTATGCTCACTATGTTACTTTTCATTTGTACATGCCCTGGTCGAGACAATAAAAGGTTATGTTACCGCCTAGTATATCTTCTCTGTAAGTGTACATCAATGATTAATTTGCCAAGTTTGGTCGATTATATTATCACCGTTTCATTTTACAAGTGGATATAATAAACTTTTATTGTACCTTTTGTCTCCACATCTCCCTACCCCGTTTATCGCTCTCTATCCCTCTCTCTCTCTCACTCTCACTCTCTCTCTCTCTCACTCTCCCTCACTCTCTCACTCACTCTCTCTCACTCATTCTCTCTCAGTCACTCTCTCTCTCACTCTCTCATTCTCTCACTCACTCTCTCTCACTCATTCTCTCTCAGTCACTCTCTCTCTCACTCTCTCTCACTCTCTCTCACTCCCTCACTCTCTCTCACTCTTTGTCACTCTCTCTCACTCTCTCTCACTCACTCTCTCTCACTCTCTCTCACTCACTCTCTCTCACTCTCTTTCACTCACTCACTCTCTCTCTCACTCTCCCTCACTCACTCTCTCTCTTTCACTCTCTCTCTCACTCTCCCTCACTCACTCTCTCTCACTCTCTCTCACCCTCTCTCTCACTCTCTCTCACCCCCTCTCTCACTATCTCTTACTCACTCTCTCTCACTCTCTCTCACCCCCTCTCTCACTCTCTCTTACTCATTCTCTCTCACTCTCTCTCACCCCCTCTCTCACGCTCTCACTATCTCTCTCACTCACGCTCTCTCACTCACTCTCTTTTTCTGTCTCTGATCTGATTTGAACAGAACGGGAGATATATTCAGCCTGTATTTCGGCCCTAAATTGGTCATCATCTTGAACAGTTATGAGGTTGTTTACCAGGCGTTTGTCAAGCATGCTGATACACTCAGCGACCGTCCCAAGACGCTGGCTGCCAATGCTGCTGGAGAAGACCCCAATAGAGGTAACATTTTATTTTGATAAGAATAACAGTACGAGTATGCGCCTTATTTCATTCTAATAATAAGACCAAATAGAGTGATGTCACTCGTGGCTCTCAACAAGCTGACAAAAATTGGATCCGTTTTCTTTCATCTGAGTAACTTCAGCTGTTATATATCAGGAAGTAAGTTTAAGTGACAGCACATAAATTCTTAAAAAATGAAGGTTATCTGCAGCCATCAATGGCTTCTAACACATTGGGCATGTTGAGTGGTGATTAAAGAAATTAATGATTAGAACCACAGATTGAGCTTTGTTCTCAGGAAGTGAAATCATTCCTCATTCTTTTTGGAAGTTTTACACGTCTTTCAAACTCAAACTAATCTACAGAGACAATCATTAATCCAAGGGACACACAGGGGATTAATTCTCATATGTTGTAGGAGAGACACAAGATATCGCAAACTTGCATCATTGTGTGGCGGGAGGGACTTGCAGCACAATAAACTCTCAACGGTTGCCAGAGTAACATACAGCATAAAAGACTCTCAACTGTTGCCAGGGTGAAATACAGCAGAACAGACCCCCCAACTGTTGCCACAGTGACATACAGCAGAACAGACTCCCAACTGTTGCCAGAGTGACATACAGCAGAATAGACTCCCAACTGTTGCCAGAGTGACATACAGCAGAATAGACCCCCAACTGTTGCCACAGTGACATACAGCAGAAAAGACTCCCAACTGTTCCCAGAGTGACATAGAGCAGAACAGACTCTTAACTGTTGCCAGAGTGACATACAGTAGAACAAACTCCCAACTATTGCTAGAGTGACATACAGCAGAACAAACTCCCAACTATTGCCAGAGTGACAAACAGCAGAACAGACTCCCAACTGTTGCTAGAGTGACATACAGCAGAACAGACTCTCAACTGTTGCCAGAGTGACATACAGCAGAACAAACTCTCAATTATTGACAGAGTGACATACAGCAGAACAAACTCCCAACTATTGCCAGAGTGACATACAGCAGAACAGACTCCCAACTGTTGCCAGAGTGACATACAGCAGAACAGACTCTCATCTGTTGCGAGAGTGACATATAGCAGAACAGACTCCCAACTGTTGCCAGAGTGACATACAGCAGAACAGACTCTTAACTGTTGCCAGAGTGACATACAGCAGAACAGACTCCCAACTGTTGCCAGAGTGACATACAGCAGAACAAACTCCCAACTATTGCCAGAGTGACATACAACAGAACAAACTCCCAACTGTTGCCAGAGTGACATACAGCAGAACAGACTCTTAACTATTGCCAGAGTGACATACAGCAGAACAGACTCCCAACTGTTGCCAGAGTGACATACAGCAGAACAGACTCCCAACTGTTTCCAGAGTGACATACAGCAGAACAGACTCCCAACTGTTGCCAGAGTGACATACAGCAGAACAGACTCCCAACTGTTGCCAGAGTGACATACAGCAGAACAGACTCCCAACTGTTGCCAGAGTGACATACAGCAGAATAGACTCTTAACTGTTGCCAGAGTGACATACAGCAGAATAGACTCTCATCTGTTGCTAAAGGGACACACAACAGAACAGACTTTTAACTGTTGCCATGGGAGCACACAGAGAAACAAACTCTCATCTTTTGCCAGAGAGACACACAGCTGAACAGACTCCTATCGTAAGAGGGGTACGCCTTACAAACACTTGTTGAGACAAGAAAAACATAGAGTTGAAAGAAAATTTTCAGGTGAAAAAGAGAGCATTATCTTGTTCCGTGATGTGGACATGATATTAAGTTGAAAAAACCAAATAGGACTAAAGAAACTATGCATAACTTGTCGGTATGGTCTGCTACTTGAGTGGTTAGGACAGAAGCAGCGTTAGCGATATTACCAGGATCCCAATATAGGCGTCCCGGCAAGTTCGATCACCGCAAAATTGACACAAAAATTAAATTGTAAAAAATAGTCTGAGGAGGGAGGACACAAAACAAAAGTTTTCTCAAATATCAAAACAGTTGCAAATAGACGGTCTGTCTTTGGACTAGTCGTATATCAAATTCAAAGCCACAGACAAGAGGCCGCATGATTACAGCCAGGCCTCTTAACTTAATTGCGATATCTCTTGCAGATTTTAGATTGCTGAACGGCGAATTTGGATGAAAATGATGTACTCTGACATTATTCCATCGATATTATATTGCACACATTTCTCTCCAATATATACCTTTTCACGGTAGTTTGATAAAGAGATCAAATTGAACCCTTTTGAAGACAGTGTAAACCCGGTGTTCAGACTAACGTGTCCTGGTGTTGCACATAAAGCTGGACGATTTGTAAGCAGACAAGAGAAATCCTCGCCAGTTACAGATCATGTTGAATGTGAATTTAATAACAAAACTGACCGTTCGCAAAACCTGACTAGAATCACTCTATTCCGGAGTACAAAGCTACAATTGTGATTTCGTGGTCTAGAGACACTCGGTTCTCGGATCAAGAGGTTCACATCCTGTCTTGGCCAGACACTCGGTTCTCGGATCAAGAGGTTCACATCCTGTCTTGGCCAGACACTCGGTTCTCGGATCAAGAGGTTCACATCCTGTCTTGGCCAGACACTCGGTTCTCGGATCAAGAGGTTCACATCCTGTCTTGGTCAGACACTCGGTTCTCGGATCAAGAGATTCACATCCTGCCTTGGCCAGACACTCGGTTCTCGGATCAAGAGGTTCACATCCTGTCTTGGCCAGACACTCGGTTCTCGGATCAAGAGGTTCACATCCTGTCTTGGCCAGACACTCGGTTCTCGGATCAAGAGGTTCACATCCTGCCTTGGCCAGACACTCGGTTCTCGGATCAAGAGGTTCACATCCTGTCTTGGCCAGAAACTCGGTTCTCGGATCAAGAGGTTCACATCCTGTCTTGGCCCGATGCAACGATAAATCCAAGAGAAAGATTTTTATCCACATCATTTTCTCCCCCTCACACTGGAGCGCGTGAGATCCGGTGATAGAATGCTCGCTCTTTAGTCCATGTCTTCAGGGATAGTCTCGGTGAGGTCGAGGAATCATCGTTTCAG
>JAWDGP010003862.1:0-10000 GCA_033675545.1 Elysia crispata | reverse complement strand
ACAAAAAAAAAACAAAACAAAAAAAAAAAACATTGATTTTCTTTTCGTTGATATTGAATGTGTGTCTATGTCTATATTTTTTTTTCATTTTTTCAATTTTTCGCAGATATTCTCTGAAATCACGGAAGTTGTGGGCTTAGAGAAAGCTCCAGACATGTATGACAGGAGCAAGTTAAACCTTACAGTGGCTACGATTATGGAGGTTCAACGGGTTTCGAGCGTTCCTCTAAAGTAAGAAAAGCTACAGCTAAAAATGGAAAACAAAAATTGGATTCCACTGATTTTCTTTTGGTTTTTTTTTTACTTGTGGTGTTTTGTTGCTACATGAGATTTTAGTGATTAAGCATTTTGCAGATGATGGTATCTTAAATTTTTATAGTAGAATATTATTTCAGCCATAAACAAAATGTTAATCCTTCTAACAGAGAGAAACGATCAGCAATATGAATTAACATATTTAACAGAAATTCTGTCTTTCGGTGTGCGAGAGTGCTTTGATTAGTGTGTGTGTGTGTGTGTGTAGATTGCGGCAGTTTATGTGTGACTGAGGAAATGTAAATGTTAGAATTTGGAAAGTTTATCAATGCGGGCTGGAACCGTGTAATTAAGCTTATAGATTCGGGTTTTAATTGAAGAAATTTGTCACATTTGAGTGTAAAAGAAGTATATTTTGTATAAGTGTATGGGTGCAGGAGAGGTATATTTTGTGCGTCTGGACAAGAAGTGTATGGGTGCAGGAGAGGTATATTTTGTGCGTCTGGACAAGAAGTGTATGGGTGCAGGAGAGGTATATTTTGTGTATCTGAAAGAGAAGAGTATGGGTGCAGTAGAGGTATAGTTTGTGTGTCCGAGCAAGAAGCGTATGAGTGTAGGATATATAGTTTGGGTGTCTGGACAAGAATTGCATGGGTGCAGGAGAGGTATATTTTGTGCGTCTGGTCAAGAAGTGTATGGGTGCAGGAGAGGTATATCTTGTGCGTCTGGACAAGAAGTGTATGGATGTAGGAGAGGTATACTTTGTGTGTCTGGACAAGAAGTGTATGGATGTAGGAGAGGTATACTTTGTGTGTCTGGACAAGAAGTGTATTGATGTTGGAGAGGTATACTTTGTGTGTCTGGACAAGAATTGTATGAGTGTAGGAGAGGTATACTTTGTGTGTCTGGACAAGAATTGTATGGGTGTAGGAGAGGTATAGTTTGGGTGTCTGGACAAGAAGAGTACGAGTGTAGGAGAGGTATAGTTTGGGTGTCTGGACAAGAAGAGTACGAGTGTAGGAGAGGTATAGTTTGGGTGTCTGGACAAGAAGAGTACGAGTGTAGGAGAGGTATACTTTGTGTGTCTGGACAAGAAGTGTATTGATGTTGGAGAGGTATACTTTGTGTGTCTGGACAAGAAGTGTATTGATGTAGGAGAGGTATACTTTGTGTGTCTGGACAAGAAGTGTATTGATGTTGGAGAGGTATACTTTGTGTGTCTGGACAAGAAGTGTATTGATGTAGGAGAGGTATACTTTGTGTGTCTGGACAAGAAGTGTATAAGTGTAAAAGATATGGGTTGGTTTGAGGATGAAAAGTGTATAAGTGTAGGAGACATAATTTAGGTGTCTGGACAAGAAGTATATGAATTTAGGATGTAGTTTGGATGTCTGGATGAAAGTTTGTAAGTGTAGGACAGGTATAGTTTGTGTCTGGAGGAGAAGTGTTATAGGCAGGTTGGATCGTTTGTTTGCGAGAGAGCATCGTGTGTACGCATCAGATAATGATGTACAAGTGAAAGACATCAAGACAGTTTACTGGTAGTCGTGCTCTTCATCGGTGTGAAGGACAAAAGGAACCGTTTAAATTTTCATTACAAAAATGATCATGGACATATGAGAGAATCACAGATATCGTGGTGTGTATTTCTGTTTGCATATATTTTTAATATTGCATTTGATTAATTAAATGCAAACTTCTTGACCGATTCTTCCGATTCTTGAACTTCAGTCTGCCGCACCAATGCAGCGAAGACACTGTGATCAAAGGCCACACGATTCCTGCAGGCACAACCGTCTTTTCCAACATTAACTCTGTCCTGATGTCTACCCACACCTGGAAAGATCCCGAGAAGTTCAACCCAGGGCGGTTTCTTGACGCTCAAGGTGTTCTGAACCAGCCGGATCAGTTTATACCGTTTGGCATAGGTAAGCTCTGTGGTCATGACGTTGTAAAGGATAGAATATAGAATCTATTTGTTTTCTACAATAATTATAATGGACAGCAAAAAACAGTTCATTGTGGTTTATTTTTTATAGCGTTCATATAGCCTAGTATTAGATTTTGAAGCAATATTAGCCATATTTGTTAAAAACCCGTTGAGGTACCATAATATTGCCTCAGTTAACATCGCACAGTAAACGCTAAAGGAATAAAAAAAATTAAATACATGTGTACATAAAAAAACAACTTGAGTAATCGTGTGTTAAATTGACTTTTGCATTCTTTTTTTTACATTTGGTTGTAAGTTTGCAATGCTAGATATGTTGATTTTTGCCGTCCTAGTCTCTTTTCTTGGACAAGGCCAGAGTCTGTGTTTTTCAATTTTAAATTTAATTTTCACTAGTTTGTGGTCAATTTTAACAGTGGGCCAGCGTAAGATTTAGCGTCTTTGACAAACAATTGAGTAATTTTGGTTGTATGTATTGTTAAGTTTTTCTGTCACTCTGTCTCTCCATTGACCCGTCCATGTTATGTGTTTCAAGGTGTGGTCGAAAGTACTGTCTGTAATGAATAAATGTCTCTCTCTATCAGTCTCTCTCCACTGTTGCTCCTTTTCCCTTTAGAAAACAGTACCGACACAAATGTTTTCTTTTTGTCTTTTTCCGACTTTTGAATTAAAATCCCCAGTCAATAGAAGAAACTTATTTTTTACAGGCTCGATTGTATTATTCAGGTCTGTGTGAATTTTTTTCTGATTCCTCTGGATTTTTATCTGCTTTCTCTCTGTGGTTGGTCCGTAGACGTTAATAATAGAGGTGAATTGAAATTTATTTTGTATTTTGAATATTAAGGCCTTAGTATCAAGTTGTAACACACAGATTCTGTCACTCGCTTTCCACCTTCTAGTTCTATACACACATTTTATTAACAATTTATTCATTAAGAAACCACATCCATAGAAACGAGATTTTGGCCGAGAGCACCATAGTCAGTGGCCGTTAATGGTTAGGTTTACATTATTTTGAATTTTCGTCTCCTGTAGCCACAGAACGTTGATTTTGTACGAGTCCACATTGGTAGATAATTCCTTTTTTCGAGTGTCACTTCTGAGGCTTCGCAGGAAAGACTTACGGGCCCTAAGCTAGACTACGACGTAATATTTTTAGACTGAACGACATCATTTGCATTAACTCCTCCCACCCAGCGGTACGTAGCATAATCGCTTTTCGCAAACATGCTAGCCCTCTCACCGAGAACGTAACTGTTATGTAAGGTTTACAGACTGCCAGCGATGCTCTAATGCTACCGGTACTGAGTACTAGCCTGGACCAGGTGCAAGCGCGCTATGGAGAGAGTGTTTCCACTGCTCCACTGCATGCTCACACAGTTAAATTACATAACAATCACATGATCCGAGACAGTTATATCAGCAGCAGCAGATTTCACTGGTCTAAACAGCTGACCAGACTCACCAGACTGACCAGGCCTAACGCTCGCTTGCGGCTTCCGATGTAAACAACGCAGGCCGATTTGCACACGTCACTAGGGAAACCACGTGTTTGTTACGTTATGACTCATGCTTACGGTACATAACTCAATCTGCGAGACATGGCTACTATTTAAACCCTGAAGCGTTGAATGTCGAAATACACAAATTCATTACAACAAAAGTACAACACTTGTAAGACACATCAGCTAAATCCGATAGGCAAAAGATAATTCACTGAGCCGAAGCCCAGTGTCATCAGGTGTCAGGCATGTTGTCCACACAGTCTCTGACTCACGGATAAGCTTACAAGCGGCTGTTAAAGAATTAGGCACATCAAGCACAGGAACAACAACACATAAAAGACCCAAAGGTGAATCAGACCCTAACATATCTGAATTGTCAACAAAACAGAGAGACATCAGATTAAGAATACTAAACACTAAAGCTGAAGTAGAAAAGAAATTAACTTTAAAAAAAAGAGAGAAACACCTTACTTCGCCGAATCAGAGAGTTAGTGAATGAAAATAAAAGTAAAAAAATATCAGCAACGCAAAGAATAGTCATGCAATGTTTAAAACTGTAAAACTATTAAATAAAAAACAATATGAAATTACTAGAATAAAGACAACAAATGGAAACTATCAGTAAATCGAAACTACATGTTACCACCATTGCCGAATATGTCAAATCTAAATTTCAAGATGCTAAAATTGGAAATATTGCAGCTTTCAAGACTTACCTAGAGCGCGTAACGAAACAATAACAGCTGAAGAAGTTACAAAAAGTATTGATCGTCTGAAACACAACAGGGCATCAGGCGAAGATGGAATATGCGCAGAATTACTAAAGTATGGAACAAAAGTTCTAGACGAACACCTTGCAAAAATATTCAATGAAACATATGAAAAGCACCAAGACTTCAACATACACACAGGAGAATTTCTTGCAATTCCCAAACTAGGCAAACCCAAAGGGCTACCTCAGAATTTAAATACGATTACACTGCTAAACACCATTCGAAAGGTCTTATCGTTAATAGCTCTTCACAGAATAAAACCGTAGATTGAAAGGTACCTTCTACCAAGTCAAAGTAAATTTCGTCCAACTGGAGCACATCAGATATGATTAGGGCACATAAATGGCTAGCCGCGAAAATCAATGCTGAAAATATGGAAACTAAGATCTAAGGTATTTACATGTACTTAGCATTAGATACCATTGACAGAACAGCCCTGCTCGAAATCTTCAAGTCTATTTTAGGCGAAGAAGAGCATAGAATAATTCTTTTCTTCCTTAGCAACATAGTGGTGAACATCAAAGTGAATGAAGCTACAGATAGGAAACCCTTCATCAGCAATGTAAGAACACCCCAAGGAGATGGTCTCAGCCCAGTCCTGTTTTTAATATATTTTTCTATAACAGGTTCTCAACGATGAACGGATGAACATCTCTCCACCCACAGATATAGAAAAAATACTTCCAATAGAGATAGCATATGCTGATAACGTAGAATTTATATCAATTGAATCCAAGAAGAGCAAACAGTTCTCGAACATCACAAACTTTTCATAAACGTTGAAGTAATAGATTTCACGACGTTATCGCGGGTCCAAAAGAACGAGAGAGAAATGAAGAAAGTCGGATCACTGAGTCTCAGTGGTGACAAAGAGGAGTTAGAAAGAAGGAAATAACCATCCACAACTGGACTTGGAAAGCTTGAAATACATGGATAGGAGCTAATAAAATAGAGATACAAAAGTCAAACTACAAGTCACCAGTAAAATCGATTCTTAGATACAATCTTGCCTCTTGGGCTGACATACAATCAGAAGAAGCATTCTACTGAAAACAACTGATACAAAATCCTGAACATCAAATACCCAGTAAGGAAAGCAAACAAATCTCTGTATAAAAATGCGATGATAAACCATATTTGAAAGCCGGTGGCGCCTGTTCGGACATATTCTTAGGCGAGATATAGACATTCCAGCATACAAAGATGTGGAGGCATACTTTGTTCCTAATGGTGATAAGTCTCAAAGAAGGCCCATACCAACGCTGCCAACAGCCATCAACAAAGACCTAAATCACATACCAGCAGGCGAGCTTAAACTCAAAACCAAGAACGATTTCGACCATCTGAGGTGAAAAGCTGTAGCAGAGACCATCAGAGAACATGCGAGAGGCTGCCAAGGCGTCCATGTTGGAGTACTTAATTGTGTACGGCGATATTGATAGATATAGGTATAGATACATAAAACATCATTCTCCCCCATATTGCAGCTGTTTAGTTTCACAAGAAGAAAGGCACAGTTTGAGGTATCTACTCAATTCTAACTCTATCCCTTATCATTCTCGACAGGTCGACGGGCTTGCCCAGGTGAATCCTTGGCCAAGATGGAACTGTTTCTCTTTCTGAGCTCGATCATCCAAAGGTTTGAACTGAGGCCAGCTGTACCTGGTCAGCTACCCACGCTAAAGCCTGTGGAAGGTTTGATTTATTCACCTCAACCGTACCAGATCAGATTTGTGGACAGGCGACATGTTTGAATCAATGGTTTAGCTCTGCATCCCTGATAGATAATTCATAGGGAGTTTTGGGTAGTATTCTTTTATGCTCTTTTATTAACTGATGCGATGATGGGATTATATTATCTGGACGCTGAGCATCATTTATAGGGCACATCGTACTTCCTTATTCATGTCTACAAACAATACATGCCTGAATTATGTTTCAGAAAAGTTGTTTTCTACTTATAACATTTTTGTCGATGTATTACATCGAAAGATTGCAACCAACAAAATAATATTGTAAAATATTTGTTATTGTCATTTTATAACGACCTTTCTGTATAATAATATTCAAAGTACAAATTTTGTCATTCAGAAACTTGGGCATTTCATTTTTAAAATGAATTTCTCACACAGTACAGGATACTAAAAGTTAATATTTTTTTTAGTGCACAACTAGTTTTGGTTTGAAAAAAAAGATATACAGATGTAACTTCATCACTCACTTTTGGCCAACTTCCATGAAAACATGTTCTAACTGTGGACTGATAAAGTAATATTAATTTTATTTGTAACAAATACTTTTCTGTTAAACTTATATGCAATTCATATATAGATTTGTAACATTGGTGGCAATCATGCATGTACTTCACTTTGGTTGTGATTATGTTCTATTCAAACCTTTAAAACTAAAGTGTCATGAATCTTTTACTTTCTAAACGTTTTCACTAAGAACTAAGCATGACATCAACTAATGTCTACGAAGTTTTTTTTAACCGCAGATTGTTGTATCTACCAATGGGTATAGGCAACTTATTTGCCTACCGTGAGATTTTCTGAATTAACATTCTGTAGAGCGTCAAAACTATCAGTGATTATCAGGAGATCTTTTATACTGGTCAACGATTAATGGATTGTATGTGAGAGTGATTGCGCTAATTTGAGATGTTTTGCGCAAGGTATTCTCAACACAATGTGTTGTAATGGATCAAGTTAAACAATATTCTTTGTAGTGATTCATATAACATTTACAGCGATCGGCTAGAAGTAATTTCAGTTCTAAATTTTTCGTATTACATTGAAACTTCTTATGACTTTTTCATCTTCATACTTACCTTGCTTTTGTTTTTTGCACACTCATCAAGTGAGGATCCACATACTTAGTCATGGTCAAATGGCACAATATCTCCTTGGTAAATCAAGAGGAAGGAGATTGTAAATCATTCGAATTAACATAAAGATGGGAATGATATACTGTTAATCCAAGGCATAATAAGCATCTAGCGAAACATTCAGGTTATACCTAGAATGCTGAAGCTTTTGTAGGATTTACAACACTAATGTTTGGGTGATGACGGTCTGCAAAATACTCTGTGCTTTTTAACATCTTCACATATCGCACGTTGAGTAAGCCATGCGTGCAGCCTGTCTACCTTTTAATATATGACTCTAAAATTGACGTGCACATATAACCTAATTTTTTTAACTACTTCTCTAACACATATGAAATAATCGCTATGCGAAGGTATTGTTTAGTATTATGTGTTATGTCTAACTGTCATAGGTTTTTTATCTAAATTATTATACTGCTGGAACGTCATTCTTTCCATCGATACTTTCAGCTGAGTTTTTAGTTTTAGTTTTCTGTTACCCTACTTTTGTCATCAATCAAGAATTTTCCAAGAAATAATTACTGTAATATTTTTAACAATGAATTTACTTTCCTTGAACCATTAAAGTGAAAAAGAAAAATAAGTATGTTCATGAAAACTTTTGCTGGGAAGTTTACACTCTTAGGAGAGATTATTTTTCATGATTCAATGGTGATGATTAAGACATGATTTTAGCAAAAAACAGTATCATAAAATAACGTAAAGACAAATTTGTCCTAATTCGATTTAAAAGTTATTCTCATTTGACAGATACAAGTCTCAACTACTATTATATTTTAATTTAATCTTTCCTTAATTTCGGATTTCTTGTTTTATAAGAAAAGGGCTACGTATTAGTATTGAAAATTTTGAACCCTTAGAGTAAGTTTAACTTCAAAGGTACTTACAAACGTTATCCAATTTTCACAGTCTCTCATAAACTTTATGGTTCGAATCTGTAATCACAAGTGTTAAATGCCCAGTAACGAATTGCAGCAACCCCCGAGGTCATCAGCTAAAGAGAAAATCATTTCCATAAACATCCTATACCTTGTACTTAAAACTCCTGTTTAGCAGTCCCGAACGAACCCAATACTGGGATGCCCTGATAAAAATTACAAGTGGAATCACGAATGAGATCTCCACATCCTAAACGTTAACATTATTGATGAAGTTATAATTTAACATGTTTAGGGCCTTCGCCTGATTGTTTTTGTCTGTGATATTAAATTTTATGTTCGCATGTTTCACATGCTCCTAGAGCATAATGTAACGTTTCGCCTGATGCGTAACGAGCTGATATTGATGTGCTTTTGAGTCTATTCTACGCAGAAATATGCTACCATAAAAATATATCTGAAGCTTTATCATTATGGATAAAAGAAAAAAAATGTACGTCAATTTTCATTTTCAAAATCAAATAATTATAATCAGTGATAAACTTCCCGTGTTGTTGTTTTCCTATTTCTTTATCTGTCTCCCAAATGTGCTGTTCTAGAATGAGTCTTGACAACAAACAATAAGCACATAGTTCCATTCCATTATACTCAACGATTTTACTTTAAAAAAAAAAACGAACAGAAGAAAATGTTTTCTTGTATGGGTGTATTTCAGGAAGTTATTATGATGGGTATACTTTATTTAGCATTATTTTGCAGTTAAAGTAACCTGTCTTTGTAAAGATTAATTGAAGTTTGGGTTTTCCATTACCCCTTTTTTCTCTAAGGTAATACCCATGTGCCAGAGTTTGCTTTGCAAATAGAGCTTACACTCAAGATCATGTACTTGTAATCGTGTTTCAAAAAGCATACAGACAGCAGTTTATGAACGAGTGCTTAATCTTTAGTCCTGATGGCATATAAAAATAACATAAAAATAAAGCACTTCTTCAAAGTCTAAAAAAAATGTGTATTTTACCTCAATGTTAAGCTGTTTGTGAAAGTACTTGACACGGATGGTGGCCGCTTAAAATATCTGTGGCAAGCATTCCTGGAGGTAATCTACGAAAAACAGAAAGCAGGCATTTTTGATAGTCTTCAGGTTAGGAAACCTAGCCAAGACAAAGCCTTCACTCAGTCAGAAACTCGCACATATGTGGATTAGAATCATTTATTCAAGTTGTCTCGGGTTCTTTTAGAAAACAGAAAACGATATTACTTTGAAGAGCTTGTTGAAAGGGTTTTGGAAAATTTCTACATCTTAGGTTACAATATGGGTATTAAACTGCATTTCCTGATGGGTTATCTAGAACAATTTACTAAAAATCTTGGACATGCCAAGGATGAGAAGGGTAAAAGATTTCAAGGAGTCATCAAAACTATAGAAAAAACATACTAGAGTCGTTGGTATATGTTCATTATGGTGAACTATTCATGCAGCAATTAGCGAGACTGTATTGTAATCAATTACAAGATTGATATGGAAATAGGCACAGTTTTAACTGCTATATGAGTAAGAATTGTTGCAACGTTCATAACTCTTAAGAATATGCTTTTGTCACAGCATATCCATGAGCTCTAATCTGAGTGCTGAGAAAGATTGGTTTACTGTGATGAGGCACACTATGCTTCTATTTCATTGCAAAGTCTTAAAAACCAAGAGCTGCATTCACAATTCTTCCCAAACGCGTAATAATAAAAATAATGATGAT
>JAWDGP010003860.1:65000-84659 GCA_033675545.1 Elysia crispata | reverse complement strand
CTAATACTACTACTACTATAACCCCCTAAAAACATGAAACCAAGAAGGAAACGCCTGGCAGAAAGACGTATATACAAACAGATTAGCCAGGTCAAAAGAATTTTTTTTTCTCATTAACAGAATTGAATTTCAATATGAAAAAAGATTCGAGGATCTTGATTGATAGATCCTGAAGACGGTATTAATTTTCAAGTTGAATTGAAAACAAATTATACACATGTCTTTTTGTTAGTCACAAATACTACCGTCACATGACGGTTTAATAAAAAAAAAAATTAAGAATCAGAAAACCACCAAAATGACTTTGTACATTCCAATTTGCTACGAAGAGGCGGAGGACCCAACCATTCCGAGGGGTGACAGCTTCGTAAGTTGGCGTATGGTCAACCAGCGTAAAATCACGCCAGCGCTAATGACGTTTTCAGTGTTAAGTTCTGCATGCCAAGTGAGGCTACTTAGCTATCGATATCTTAAATTGAGCTAAACCTATGGCGGTCACTGAATGGAACAGAAAAGGAGAGGGAAAGGCAGGCAGAAATAGAGAGGCAGACAGACAGACAGAGAAGCAGAAATGAATAAAAAGAACATACAAGAAGAGTGAGACCAGTCTGATAGCTATTTTTGTTGTAGTCGCTGCTGTTTTGTTGTTGTTGATGTTGTTATTGTTGTTATTATTATTACACTGTAGTTGTTTATGTTCTTTTAAAGTTATTGCTCACATTCTTTTTAGCATACTTATCCTTCATCTTATCAAATCATCATTTTTGTTGCTGTTAAATGAATTTTCCCATTATTATTGAAAATATGTTTATCACCAATACCGTCACAACAACTGATAAAGAATGTAAAAAAAAAAACTGAAAGAAAAAAAGCAACAACGTGTCAATGTATGGATAAAAAAAAAAGTAAAAAAAAAAATTTATGTGAAAAACAACCATCGTCGCTCCTTTCTTTTTTTTTTCCCTCCTTATCTCCACTTTTACCATTATTCCAGATATTTTTTCTAAGACATCCATGCAGCCCCTGCTCTCTGATACGCCTATTTGAAGAATCTCACTTTAACAAGTCCAGTAAACCAATTATAGCGAACAGGGAGATGTGAAATCCCGCCCCAGAAGGAAAATAATTTGCATGCAACAACCAGACTAAGCCAGGCGAGCAGGAGTGGCGGAGTAATTTGGCCAATGAGACGGTGGATTTGATTTCTAAAGCGATGAAGAGCGAATGACGCAATCTGTCAATTTCTAAACCATATCATGAGGAATGTGGACTCTCTACACTGTATATTATGTGAACTCTCTAGACTGTATGTTATGTGGACTCTCTTCACTGTATGCTATGTGGACTCTCCACATTGTGTATTATGAGAACTCTCTACACTCTATATATTATATGGAATCTCTACACTGTATATTATGTGGACTATGTGGACTCTCTACACTGTATATTATGTGGACTCTCTACACTATATATTATGTGGTCTCTCTACACTGTATATTATGTGGACTATGTGGACTCTCTACACTGTATATTATGTGGACTCTCTACACTATATATTATGTGGACTCTCTACACTGTATATTTATGTGGACTCTCTACACTACATATTATGTGGACTCTCTACACCATATATTATGTGGACTCTCTACACTATATATTATGTGGACTCTCTACACTGCATACTAAGTAGACTCTCTACACTGTATATTATGTGGACTCTCTACACTGTATATTATGTGGACTCTCTACACTGTATATTATGTGGACTCTCTACACTGCATACTAAGTAGACTCTCTACACTGTATATTATGTGGACTCTCTACACTGTTTATTATGTGGACTCTCTACACTGTATATTATGTGGACTCTCTACACTGTATATTATGTGGACTCTCTACACTGTTTATTATGTGGACTCTCTACACTGTATATTATGTGGACTCTCTACACTGTATATTATGTGGACTCTCTACACTCTATATTATGTGGACTCTCTACACTGTATACTATGTGGACTCTCTACACTGTATATTATGTGGACTATGTGGACTCTCTACACTGTATATTATGTGGACTCTCTACACTGTATATTATGTGGACTATGTGGACTCTCTACACTGTATATTATGTGGACTCTCTACACTGTGTATTATGTTGACTCTCTACACTGTATATTATGTGGACTCTCTACACTATATATTATGTGGACTCTCTACACTGTATATTATGTGGGCTCTCTACACTACATATTATGTGGACTCTCTACGCTGTATATTATGTGGACTCTCTACACTTTATATTATGTGGACTCTCTACACTGTATATTATGTGGACTCTCTACACTGTATATTATGTGGACTCTCTACACTGTATATTATGTGGACTCTCTACACTGTATATTATGTGGACTCTCTACCCCTTAGGCATATGTAATGCTGATTCTCTACGCCGTATGTTATTGCACTATAATTAGGGCAAAGGGGCGGGGGAGAGAGGGATCAGGGTGAGTGCTCTGATAGATGCTGTGGAGATTGATTAGATACTATGACATGAGTTACTGTTATGTATCTTGCACATGGAAAACTTATTGACAAAAAAAAATAGGGTGAATCTACAAATTTGTTTTCGTGGTGGCCAGTTGATAATAGCGAATTAAGACATCGATGGTCACAGCAGTCGTGGTTGTTTTACTGGTGGTGTTTGTGGTTACTATAGCCGTGAATATGCTGGTGTTTATGGTTGCTATAGCTGTGAATGTGCTGGTGTTTATGGTTGCTATAACTGTGAATGTGCTGGTGCTTATGGTTGCTATAGCTGTGAATGTGCTGGTGTTTATGGTTACTATAGCTGTGAATGTGCTGGTGTTTATGGTTGCTATAGCTGTGAATGTGCTGGTGTTCATGGTTGCTATAGCTGTGAATATGGTGGTATTGATGGTCGCTGCAATGGTGGTCGTGCTTTTGGTGGTATTAATCGTTGCTATAGCGGTGAATGTGCTACGGGTGATATTGGTGGTCGCTGCAGTGGTCGACGTGCTATTGGTGGTATTGATCGTTGCTATAGCGGTGAATGTGCTACGGGTGATATTGTTGGTCGCTGCAGTGGCGGGCGTGCTATTGGTGGTACTGATCGTTGCCATAGCGGTGAATGTGCTACTGGTGATATTGGTGGTTGCTGCAGTGGCGAGCGTGCTATTGGTGGTACTGATCGTTGCCATAGCGGTGAATGTGCTACTGGTGATATTGGTGGTTGCTGCAGTGGCGTGCGTGCTATTGGTGGTATATATTGTTGCTATATTGGTGAATGGTCAATTGGTGGTACTTAAGGTCTCAGAGCAGGTGGATTTGATAACAGTGATGTTGGTGGTGGCTGAGCTTTTGCAAACCGGTGTCGTTCACAGAACGATGGCCATAATCACGACTGAGAGGATGCCGTTGATGATGACGAAAATATCGTTCCAGGCGGTGATGATGTTGCTGGGTTATTCTGCGACATACAAATGTCGCCCCACAGCGAAAATTTATAAATGTATACATAGGCTTTTTCCTGCATAACCGTGAAAGGAACTTTGTGTTTGTTTGTTTGTTTTTCCTCTAATCACACCGAGTGCTACTGATTTGCTCAGCTATCGATGATTAACCAGAGCCATTAGAACGAGAGGCAAATATTGACCATATCTGTTTCTCTATCGATCTTTTTTCTTTGTTCTTTGTATTCATACCTTAGTCTATCGGAGCCATAGAGTCACCACACTTTCCGAAAGGCAATTTTTGCCAATAAACGACAATGTCGAAAAATTAATTAAAAAAAAAAAAAAACCGAGTGAATAAGGTATATTTGTTACATTCATTGATCAGTGAGCTGAATTAAAAAAAAAAAAAAAAAAAAAAAAACCCCCGACAATTAAAAAAAATACCATCGAGTATTATGTACTTTACGCAACGTCAAAGTTTTTTTTCGCACAGATCCTGGACACCCTGTAGCGAAGTCAATTATTTGTGCAGTGTGGGGAGCGAGTGACTGGTCCCCCATGTCATGAGTGTCTGGCCCCCATGTCACGAGTGACTGCCCCTACGTCACGAGTGACTGCCCCCATGTCATGAGTGACTATCCCCCCCCCCCAAATCCCGTCCTCCATGTCACGTGTGACTGCCCCCCCCCCCCCCCCCAAAATCCCGTCCCCCATGTCATGAGTGACTGCCCCACGTACATCATGAGTGAGCCACTCACAGTCAGGTGGATTGTGTGAGCTCAATTAGAGTGTCATTAACAGATAAGCTTTAATTATCACTGACCAATGTGAGCTAAGCGTGGCGCACACAGAGACTTTGTGCTAGGCTTTATACTACTCCGTAAAGTTTTAAAGATTTAGTTGCTTTTAGTTGGGTTTTTTTTATTTTATTTTATTTGTTTTTTTCAAGCCCAGTTCGGTTTTACATAATTTTCTTTTTTTTTTTTTCATTTTATTCTAGTTTGTTGAGGGTTTTTTAATTACAACATTTGAAAAAAAAAATTGTTTTTCTATTGTTTCGACAAAGATGATTTAAGAACGTGATACCTAGAACACTCATGGTTGCACAGACTGCGTTCAATAAGAATAGTTGTATAATTACGTAGAATCGCGTAGAGTGCAAACTTATTTATAGATCATTTTTAAAACTCATTATCACGCAGTTTAAATAAATGTGCAGCTATGAATTCCCGAAAAGCAGTGCACGATCTTGCACTTCTATATACGTTTAAAAAGATCTTTAAGTAGATCTAAAAAATACAGATTATTAGACAAGCCAAACGGTTCTTCTTAGTACGCAACGCAAAGGTTTGTCCCCAGTTAGTGTCCTTTATGAACCTCATTGGTTTATTCAATGAAAGAGCTTCATAGCGTTATCTAGAAAGGCATACTAAGATATAGAATCAGAAATTTCCTTCCTCGACGTTTAGTGACCATTAATTTTGGGAGGATAATTAACTAATTTTTAAAATTTAAAGCTATTTAAATAATTATTTCAAACAAACAAAAAAAAAACAATAATTATCAAATAGGTTTAAATAACTGCGCGGCTAAGAATTCCCGCAAGACACTTTTATGCTGATAATGCGAAAATTCACAGCTTTTTAATAAGCGTTAACAAGGAGACACAGAAAAAAAGAGAGAGAGAGAGAGAGAGAGAGAGAGAGAGAGAGAGAGAGAGAGAGAGAGAGAGAGAGAGAGAGAGAGAGAGAGAGGGAGGGACAGACAGACAGACAGACAGACAGACAGACAGACAGACTGACACAGTTAAGAGAGATTATGAGGAAAGGGGGAACACACAAGAAATATGAATTTGATCGAGTTTACAAAGTTTGACAGAACCATAAAAGAGGCGGTGTTGAGCCTAAGAAAAAACGGACGCTCACATCCAACACAAACACAACATGAACAAACGTTGAGCAGCAGACGAGAGACCATAACAGACCATCTCTTGATAATGGAGCAAGACGAAAAATAAGAACCGCTCACCCGCGCATTACTAGACCAACCAGGAACGGCAAATTTGGCATATAGTTGTAAATTGTCCTCAAGATTAGAGTACTAATATTATTTTTCACTTAGATAGTATTTTTGAAAATTAAAAGACAAAAATGTGATTATTATTTTTTTATCAAAAGGGAAAGATGAACGTGCGAACTGCTTCCTGTAAGCACAGCTGGCAGAGATGGCAGGAATGAAACTGAAAGTAGGCCTACAATGTAGGCGGCGGCAGTTCTAAAACCGTCTGGAATAGACCTATGTTTTATAGAGTAAGATCTAAGTAAAGAATCTAAAAAGTTGCGTGGACATAGATTCGAGACTCAGGGCCTAGATATTTACAGCAGCCATACTCAATGCAAAAGGTTAAGATCTAGATTTTCACCTTTAGATTTAGAGTTTCAAAAGAATTTAAGATCTAGATCTAGATTCTGTGTTTAGAATTATAGAGATATGTCTATCTAATTTTTAAGGTATTTAAGATAGATGGGTGGAGGCATATATCTGGATCATGTAAGTAAAAAGATCGATATTCAGCCCATTTATGAGCCAATTTAATACGAACACAGACACACACAAACATACACACACACAGTCGAGCCCGGGCAAATTGGCATCAGAGTCGCGTCAGTAGAACGGGCTTTTCAGCTTGTAATCTTAAAAACTTGAGAGGGTTATAAAACCTCTCCCCTCACACCAAAATCGCTCTCTCTCTCTCTCTCTCTCTCTCTCTCTCTCTCTCTCTCTCTCTCTCTCTCTCTCTCTCTCTCTCTCTCTCTCTCTCTCTCTCTCTCTCTCTCTCTCTCTCTCGCTCCCCCCTCTCTCTCCCTCTCCCTCTCTCACTCTCTCTCACTCTCTCTCTCGCTCCCCCCTCTCCCTCTCCCCTCTCTTTCTCTTTCTCTCTCTCTCTCTCTCTCTCTCTCTCTCTCTCTCTCTCTCTCTCTCTCTCTCTCTCCTACAATACTCACAGCGAAAGCTGGCACGATGCCTTTGCACACGTTCTCCGACTCTATGTCGAACCGCACGCATGCGCTCACGGCGGTGCTGACGATGTCTTCCTGCGCGAACTTCAGGGAGACCAGGACCTGCAGGAAGGTCACGGCCGTCGTGCAGACGCCGCAGGAGAGCCTCGACCTGAGCGCCGTGAACACCGGGGAGGCAGACGGGCCGAGCCAGCTGGACAGGGGGTCAGTCGGGGCCGCCGTGAAGAGGGACGTGGCGAAGTACAAGGGTTCGCCGGGCGCCGCCCAGCTCGGGGACGTGTTCAGTAGCGTGGCGCACAGACACACAGCAGCCAGTCTTCCCGTCCACCGCAGCCATAGGCCCGCCATGTTTGGATTTGAGTATCTGCTGGAACTTTATTAATATTAAATCTAGATTTTGCAAAGAAGATGGATGCTTTTTAGACCTGATTCTTCAATCTTATGATTTTTTTTTTCCTGGATTTCTGTTTTTAGCGCAGGAGGAGGAAGAAAAAAAGTTACGTTTAGGATTAATAAGGCTGTGATTTGCTGAGCAACAAATGACTTCTTAAGATGCCAAACTCACTCACGTTGAAGCAAGTCTTATGTCTCTCAGAAATGTGGGCAGGGCCTTGACCCGATGACCCGACTGGCTGATACAGTCAGTCCGTATTTTCTGGTGTGGATACTCTTACTATGTAGGCCTGCAACAACTGAGATCAGGCTTCGGCTCTGTGTAGTCAGAGAAGTCACACTGCGGGGCCATGCACTTGGAGCAGCACTCCCGGCTTTATCGCAACCAGCAGACTGGTGGAATATATGATGATGATGTTGATGATGATGATGATGATAGCGATGATCTTAAAGTGGAGGGACAAGGCCGTGAATCTATTTGCTCTATCTCAGCTCAAACTGGAGGTCGACTCCGGTCCACGCTCTGGAAACAGAGAGAAAAATCAACACGTTTTGAACAAAGATAGCATTGGCAGACCTAGCTTGTTACAGATCCTTATTCATGAAATATTGGATTATTGGACAAGATATTGTTGTTTCTGTGTACCATGTCACTTTCTCCTGACAAATGACAGAGAATGAATAGTCTTAATTATCTAGAGTACAGTTGAGATAAGAAAAAAAAAAAGAAGTCTCATCTCAATTTATTTATATCGGTCTTGAAACATGTTTAAAGTACAACACCAGACTCTTATCTAGAGAAAATGTCACTGTTTGAAATATTAGTAATAATTACTCTCGGAAGCACAACACGATTGAAACGGATACAAATCAGAACTTGTTATTTTCTTTACTGCCCGATCAAGTCCAAGCGATGAGATAAAACACTGGACGTTGTCACATTGTCCAGTGAGCCTGACCACAAACTATCGCCAGCTATGGGCATCAGATCAACCCACAAGCCATGCTCTACACCACACAGTGATGAGGTCTGTTCTCCAAATGAGGCGCTCGATCAGTCCTTAAGAAAATATATAAGATCTATAGCGGATTGTGCAGTGTTTTTGAGACGGGTTGTCACGTTGCAAAAGTCACACTATTGTTTTGGCAATTTTCTTCCCGAACTTTTTTGTTTCTATTTGCTGCCATGTTAAATAAGTAACACAACTGTGGCGGGTCTTCTTTTCTTTATTTCTTAATTTCTTTATTTCTTGTTGCCATGTTGCAATAGTCACACAATTGTTGCGGTTCTTTTTTTTTCTTTTTTTTTTTCAAAAAAAAAAAAATTTTACACAAAACTTAACTAGCTAATAGGTGCAAAAAATTTGCAAAAGCATGCGTACTGAGATTCTTTTTTATATCGACAGGCCTATCTGGTTGTAATTCGAATACCATTTAAAAAAAAAAAAAAGAAAGCGAATGAGAAAAGAAAAAACAAAATTGAAAAAAAAAACAATATTAAAGTTTACAAAAGGTAAAAAAAAAACTACATGTACATGCACGAACTTACGACACAGTTATTATTCATACATCAAACAGTGCCGTGATGACATCTGACATACGGCAACCCTCACAGCACGAGCACAGGGAACAACTTCACTTTATACGGCCATATATTCTGAAGTAAACTCATAATTTTATCATTTAAAAACATTAGTAAATTGATAGTCGACCCTGTACACATAACTGTCTTTAGACTCTTTACTAGCCTACTTTCATCCTCATTTTTCTTAGCATTTTTAACTTTTCAGTTTTTGCATAATTTGCCTCACAGGACACTTTTTCGATAAAGTCTTATTTAAAAAACAAAAACAAAACATCTGCTCTCAATACGCGATCCTGGTGTTTTACTTAATAAAATGACTTTTTTCAGTTTTAATCTTATCGAACTGTTAGTAAAAGATAATATCATGTAAAACACATGCACAAGTCACAGCATAAACAGATCTAACAGGTTATTTATATTTGAGGCTTTTTTGTCTCCGATAAGATAGATTCGCCAAACAAGACTCGAAAAATGTCACGTTGTAATGAGAATTTCGGACCAAACATTAAATTATTCGTCTAAAACGATTGATAAAATATTTGAAAAAAAAAAAAAAAACATGTTCAGTATTGTGATTCAATCGCAAATAAACTTTAGTTAACATGTCCAGGTCCCCCTACTCCTGGGGTGGACATTCCGTGCCTGACACTGACCTGTCCATGTTACTCCACAACCCGAGTGGAGATCTGACGGGGACCCGATTAAGACTCTTCTCTAAAAAGAAGACAGCGTCAAACTACGGCGTTAGAAGCACGGGACGATCCCAACACTGCAAAAACTATTCACAGATCAAGATGAATCCTCTACATCTCTAAAACTTCCCAATCAGTGATGGAAAACCAAAAAGAAGCGATCGTGCTCTGTCGATGAACTAAGAAACCTCGCACTGTATCACGTGATTTGGATCTAACCTGGACTGTCCTGTGTGGTCAACCTTTCTCAGCCTGTCGCCGACGATTCTGACCTCAAGTAACTGACCAGCACGCCCTCTAAGCGGCGCCCAACGTCCAGCGTTCAGCTCTCAGCTTGGCCAGGCACTTTCTGTGTTTCAGAATCACTCCCCATCCTGCAGAGTCATACCCCCAACTGGTTCACACCTGATCCCAACCACTGCTCAAACAAGCCGACTCAGGTCTCTCAAGCTTTTTTTTTTTTTTTAATATATTTCATCATTCTTAAGATTAATTTATTTTTATAATTAGCATTTATAGGTCTATATTATGACCTTCGACCTGAAAAATCTATTAGGACGCACGTGTGATGCTGAGGATCGTTTTAACCGCTTCTCGCAATATCATGGCACGACGCGAGGTGGCTGGCTGTGAAGCTGGGAGTAGTCAAGCTATCAAATTACCATCTGCGCACATTCGCCGTTCACTCAAAACACTTAAATGGTTATGTCACTTGCGTCAGCGTACGTTGTGAAAACAGTTACACCTACTCGTGCTCAAATCGGGGTCCGTCATATTGAAGTTCGCATCAAAGCAACGCGTAGAGAATTCAACTTTCAAGAGTGCAACGGAATGGAGAGTTCATGACCCTAGAGTGTGGATACCCTGTATGGGATCTGCAGGAACCTCCAGGTGCTCTGACTCTGCCATCGCGGGAAGGAACCGGGTCGGTGTGTGAAATATAACGACTGAGACCAACTTTGTAATGAGAAAAAAAAAAATCAAATAATGGATTGATCTATCCTAGTGATGTGGAGCCCATGATGATGCATTTTGTAAGGTGTTTGAGGCCCCAGCTAGCAAGAAACGCACAAAAATATGAAGTGACCAACTGTGGGAAACAAAACAGGAAAGGAAATACAGCAAGTCCCTCAAAAAGACCAGTGAATAGGCCTATATATATATATATATATATATATATATATATATATATAAAGAGAGAGAGAGAACAGACAGACAGACAGATAGAGAAGGAGAGAGAAGATGAAGAAGAAGAACTTCTCAATATTCAAGAGTGTTTCTGGCGGAAATAAATCGCACTTTACTATACACTTTCAGGTCATATATGACAGCATAATTCAGTCATACACAGAATCGAAGTCTAGAGGACATCTAAGTGTCAGAAAAGATCTGATGTTCCCAGTGAGTTGAGAAGACTAGAGGACATTTAAGTGTCAGTAGAGATCTGATGTTTCCTGTGAGTTGAGAAGACTAGAGGACATCTAAGTGTCAGAAAAGATCTGATGTTCCCAGTGAGTTGAGAAGACTAGAGGACATCTAAGTGTCAGTAGAGATCTGATGTTTCTAGTGAGGTGAGAAGACTAGAAGACATCTAAGTGTCAGAAGAGATCTGACGTTCCCAGTGAGTTGAGAAGACTAGAGGACACCTATATACTTTCAGGTCATATATGACAGCATATGTCAGTTATGCGCAGAATCAAATAAGACTAGAGGACATCTAAGTTGTTAGTAGAGATATGACGTTCCCAGTGAGTTGAGAAGACTAGAGGACAATTAAAGTGTCAGTAGAGATCTGATGTTCCCAGTGAGTTGAGAAGACTAGAGGACACCTAAGTGTCAGTAGAGATCTGATGTTCCCAGTGAGTTGAGAAGACTAGAGGACATCGAAGTGTCAGTAGAGATCAGATGTTTCCAGTGAGCTGAGAAGACTAGAGGACATCTTAGTGTCAGTAGAGATCAGATGTTTCCAGTGAGTTGAAAAGACTAGAGGACATCTAAGTGTCAGTAGAGATCTGATGTTTCTAGTGAGTTGAGAAGACTAGAGGACATCTAAGTGTCAGTAGAGATCAGATGTTTTCAGTAAGTTGAGAAGACTAGAGGACATCTAAGTGTCAGTAGAGATCTGATGTTTCCAGTGAGTTGAGAAGATTAGAGGACATCTAAGTGTCAGTAGAGATCAGATGTTTCCAGTGAGTTGAGAAGACTAGAGGACATCTAAGTGTCAGTAGAGATCTGATGTTCCCAGTGAGTTGAGAAGACTAGAGGACATCTAAGTGTCAGTAGAGATCTGATGTTCCCAGTGAGTTGAGAAGACTAGAGGACATCTAAGTGTCAGTAGAGATGCTTCCAGTGAGTTGAGAAGACTAGAGGACATCTAAGTGTCCTTAGAGATATGATGTTTCAAGTGAGTTGAGAAGACTAGAGGACATCTAAGTGTCAGTAGAGATGCTTCCAGTGAGTTGAGAACATTAGAGGACATCTAAGTGTCCTTAGAGATATGATGTTTCAAGTGAGTTGAGAAGACTAGAGGACATCTAAGTGTCAGTAGAGATCAGATGTTCTCAGTAAATTGAGAAGACTAGAGGACATCTAAGTGTCAGTAGAGATCAGATGTTTCCAGTGAGTTGAGATGACTAGAGGACATCTAAGTGTCAGTAGAGATCTGATGTTCTCAGTAAATTGAGAAGACTAGAGGACATCTAAGTGTCAGTAGAGATCTGATGTTTCCAGTGAGTTGAGATGACTAGACGACATCTAAAGTGTCAGTAGAGATCTGATGTTTCCAGTGAGTTGGGCAACCAAGAGAGAGTAGCCTTGAATCTGCTCTAAGGGCAGACCAGACGATCAGCTGGGGGCCGAGGCTGGAGTGTTTTCTATAGCAGACGAGGAAAGCTTAACTTGGAGAAAAAGTGTCACGTCACTTATGGTTCTAAACATCCTGAGGACAATACAGTCACCTCTGACTCGCCAAGGTCCGCCATGACACCCATTCTGAGCAAAGGTACCCCAAGCCGTTCAATCTTCTGTTCAGGCAAACTTGGATCACTCATACTTGTTGGTGAGCGATACAACATGCATACTGTACATTCTTAAAACAATAACCACACACAAATGCAGTAACTATGGCGTTTCTAAGAATGGCCCCACGTGATTTCTGACCCGACAAACTTCACCGTCTACACCAATGAAGCAGAGAGGGGGAGAGCAGGCGGTCAGCGTCGACTGGTGACGTTTGGGTGGCGAAACGCCATCCTTCCAGTTGGTTTAATATATTGAGATATGATAAAAGGTATATGATGCCGTGTTTTTTTTTTTTTGTTTTTTTTTTACAGAGTTAAATTTCTTTCTTCTTTATTACCCGTACAGAAACTAAGCCCGATCTTTTTCTATGGCCCAATCAAACGAAGCCCTCTTTAGTATGGTAGAGGTAGAACCCATTCGGAAGTCGTTCCTTTTTTATTCCCAATATGGCCCATACGGTGATCACAGGCCTTTTGGTACAATAATACCAAACTTAAACCCCGTCAGTCAGGCCAGTCTTTGAAAGACGACGATGGGACGCTCGACTCCACAGAGACCACCAGGGCGGACGCTCTAACCTTAGAACCACTGGCGTTCCTTTTCAGTGAGACTTGGCTGAATTGTTCGAATGGCAATCTCGCAATAAGCCAAAAAAAAATTATTTTTTTTTAAATCCAAATCCAAGCCTTCAAACAAAAACAAAAATAAAAAAAAAAAAAGAAAGAAAGATTGAGTATTTCTATCCAAGCCTTGAGTTAGATGAAGAGGTCAGAGTTTAGATAAGATATTGCGACATCTGTCGGGACATTACACGCGTGATGTGGACAAACAAAGAAGAGGGTCGTGACACTGCACTAAGACGGTGAGAGATAGCGAGCGGAAGGAAGAGGGCCAAGTAGAGAGAGAGAGAGAGAGAGAGAGAGAGAGAGAGAGAGAGAGAGAGAGAGAGAGAGAGAGAGAGAGAGAGAGAGAGAGAGATAAAACCGACATAGGAGTAGATGGTTAAGGTAAAGTATCATGACGTTTGGTGAGACGGGAAGAAAAGCAAACAAAGAGAAATCTGGGAAACTGGATAAAGGGCAATGAGAAAAAAAAAGTGAGAGAGTGAGTGTGTGAGAGGGACAGAGGGTGAGAGAGGCGGGAGGGAGGAGGGCCTAGGAGAAAGGGAGAGGGTTAGCCATCCTTTTTTTAAGTAAAGCTGAAAATAGAACGTAAAAATTAAAAAAAAATCCCCGGGCATGGCTTGATGTTGGAGAAGATACAGAGTCACATTGTGAAACAAAGGTCGGGTCAGAAAATCAAATGCTGTTATTCACATATGACTCCAATTCTAAATATATAGATCTTGAGATTACATTGAACGCTCGGCAAGGGAAACCAAACTAAGATAACGCAAAAAGAAAAAAGGCAAAGAATGCTCATGGTCTACATTTCAAGATGCAAAAACTAATATGAAGGAAAAAGACAGACACAGATACAACAAAAACATGAGGCATCGACAGGAATATCCAACACGCACACTTAGTCTTCATGGGGCATTCACGGCATTTGCTGTACAAAAAACTGTAAATAACGTGAGAAACTATCCTTCTCTCTCTCTCTCTCTCTCTCTCTCTCTCTCTCTCTCTCTCTCTCTCTCTCTCTCTCTCTCTCTCTCTCTCTCTCTCTCTCTCTCTCTCTCTCTCTCTCTCTCTCTCTCTCTCTCTCTCTCTCTCTCTCTCTCTCTCTTTCTCTCTCTCTCTCTCTCTCTCTCTCTCTCTCTTTCTCTCTCTCTTTTCTCTCTCTCTCTCTCTCTCTCTCTCTCTCTCTCTCTCTCTCTCTCTCTCTCTCTCTCTCTCTCTCTCTCTCTCTCTCCGACGGGGGTTTAAGTTTGCCCTGCAAAGAGGCCTGAAATCACTGTGTTGTGGCCGGACTATATCAACCTCTCTCTCTATCTATTTGCAGGCTGAAACACTTCTTGTGTCCACTACTATTTTTTTCCCCACGGAATTGCCGCCGGTTGGATATGCGGTCAGCTGGTCAGCGGTACGGAGAAACGACTGGAAATCTAGTTTCGACCACTGGACACTGGACAGAGACAGCACAAGCCTCGCTGGACACCCGATACTGACGGCTCTAGAGCGACCAAATACAATAAATTTGACCAGAAAAGAACAGAAGATTTGATCTGCTCAGCTCAGCGCCGGGACGGACTCGGCTGTAATGGATGAAGCTTGGCATCAGCAGCAACGTTTCTTTAACTCATTCCGTGTGTCCATCATCCTCATCACACAGTGTCATCTCTGGAGGGGTGGATGTACGTTTCTTTAACTCATTCCCTGTGTCCATCATCCTCATCACACGGTGTCATCTCTGGAGGGGTGGATGTACGTTTCTGTAACTTATTCCCTGTGTCCATCATCCTCATCACACAGTGTCATCTCTGGAGGGGTGGATGTACGTTTCTGTAACTTATTCCGTGTGTCCATCATCCTCATCACACAGTGCCATCTCTGAGAGGGTGGACATGAAGCAGCTCGACATTCGCCCACCATACGAGCCTTCTTGCCGCATTCTGAGCACTTCATTCCTTGTGGTCGTCTGGCCAGTTTCTTTGTTTTGTCTGTCTGCCTCTGGGTGTCTTTCTTTCCCTCCGCCCTGCCCTTCGTGATGTTCTGCCACATATTCTAGCATCGGGAACTACGAAGTTTCGCAGGGGGAAAAACGGATATGCTTCAGGATAGCATCTTTTGCTGTTCTCTTCTTTCTTCTTTTACTGTCACTCTTTTCTGTCTTTATTTGTGCGCTGTTGTTGTTTTTTAATTTCTTTTTTTTTTTTTTTTTGAGAGGGGGGGGGGGGCTTGTTGGGTTGTTGTTTTTGTTTTTGTTTTTTTACTTTTTTGTTCCAGTTCACTTTTTTATGCAAAATGTTTGACAGTCGTCACAACAATTTATTGTTCCACAGAATTTTTTTTTTTTTGGGTTGTTTTGTTTTGTTTTTGTTTTTTTTAGGGGGGAAGGCGTAGGGGGCGGGAAGAGGGAGATATGATTCAGTGCCACCCGTTCCAAGAAATTTATGTACATATTAGAAATGTTTGTCTGGAGACCAAGACTTTCAGAATCTCCGTTCTCTCGGAGCCGTTCTGGTTGGAATAATGCAGGCTGTCCAAATTTTTTGCAAAGAGGGCCAGAAAAGTTGGCGACATGAAAACGTGTGTCGGCCCACCATTCAGCCTGACATCCTTTGAACCATTAACGTTTAATGATTATTGATTTTTTTTTTATGACAGAGGCTGCGGGCCAGTATAAATCTGAACAAGGGCCGCACTTTGGCCCGGGGACGGACTTTGGACATGCCTGGACCAATGCTTTCATCTCCTGAATGGATCAGGTAGGTTTCTCTGTACAGTAAGAATACTTCCAAATCAAACTGTGTGTAAATCAAAAGATAAAAGTCAAGATGTTTTCTGCGTAGCTTAAATTACAAATTGCACATGCATCTTGCGCCAATTATTATCCAATCCTTTTCTTACCACGGACACATAAAAAGATGTTGGATACAAAAGAGTCTTTCTTAATAGCGTCCCTGGGCATTGAGGTGTTTGTTGTCTTTTCTTTTCCTTTTTTTTCTTTTTTTTTTTTAGGGGGGGGGGGGGTTGTGGTTGGTACTTTTTTTATGCAAAATGTTTGACAGACGTCACACCAATTTATTTATTGTTCCACAGAATTTAAGGACAAAAACTTGAGATTAAATATATATATATATATCAGATCTACTGGTTTCCGGTCTCCACATTAACTAACACCATCTGTCAGCAAAAGTCTGCACAGCGGACAATCAGTGCTGCATCGGTTAAATAAAATTATTTACCTAAGTAAAGGGACACAGAGAGAAAAACATCAAAGACTATCCTGCCATTGATGTTTAAAAAAAAAGTACTGATAAGTGACCGTACCAAAGCTGTAGCATTATATTTCATGACGTTTTCATCAATTTTTAGTGTGCATCCATCACTAATAGACATTTGAGATGGTGACTTTGGACTTCTTAACACATGTACAGTTGAGTCCAAATAATTTTAATCGGGATAGTTCAAATTCTTGAATATTTCGAAGTTGTTTAATTTTACCGAATATTTCTCTATACAAGCTTTATTAAAAAATATTGGTTAGTTCGAATTTTTAAATAAGGATCCGGTTAATTCGAAGCAAATGTGGCGTGATTTTTTTATTCTGTCACAGTGAAAGCACTTTACCATGCTTGTAAAACAAAGCACAAGTAGTGCTATGCTCCGTGCGGCAAAGGATTCTGGTGTGTGTGCCCACCTACGTTACAGGCAAGAGTCTGCAATAAGATTACAAGAGAGAAAGGGGTTAGGCCCAACCTAACCCCTTTGCACACTTGTATGACATTCCTGATCTGTCATCCACATTTTTTTTTAACTCTCTTTCTCTATGTATTCTGATAATTCGAAGTCCCTTTTTTAAATTAATGACTTCGAAATAAGCGGACTTGACTGTATAACTAATTTTATTTCACAATTTAGCCTCACCTCGATTTGAGAGACTGAGTAGTGTCCTGAAAGGTTCAACAATGGAGGTATGGCTATGTAGGTTTTGAAATAAACAGTCATAGTTCATGCAGAAAAAAGTTTAGACATGGTAAATATTCTTCCCATAATGCATTGCAGATTGATCCTAGTGCTTCGAGCCATAATCTTTAAGATTTTCATTGAATCTAATGTGTTGCTATCAATGTGGAATTAGAAAAGTAAATATTGTCGTAGAATAATACTATTTCAGTAGTTTAGTCTACATTTAAAAATAGCAATTAGGATTTTAAGGAAGCAAGCACAGTTAAATTCAACTTCACTGGGACAGATGAAGATCAGCTCTTGCATATAAAACTTGCGGGTCTCAACAAATCAAGACCTGATAATTGAGATTTCCCAATGGATAGATCCCTGTGTTAGTATTAATAAAATATTTTACAGATTTTGGTTTAATGCAGTGTGAACAGGGCCTCTGGATTAATTATTATAGTAGAAATTATTTCTTAGAATCTATTGAAGATTATCTTTATAGCATTACCATGTCAACTTACAGATTAATAAAAGCTCTGTATTGTGATTTTGTTTCTACATTTAGAAGTCACATCATATTCATTCAAAATCTGCTGAACTTACTACATACAGCTTCAACTGAGTAACATGTTGGTCCTGTTACATGTCAAAAACTTGTTATAACAAAATTTATGTATTTTTCCTGACCTTCTCAAAGGTGAAAATTAGTAAAATGAAATCATAATATTTCTCTGAAATATTTCATATTATCATATAAAAAAATGTTGCTCAATATTACTTTTGCAAATTCAAGATACAAACATTAAACTCAATCGTTCTGCATTTCACCTTTTCAGACATTATAATCATGATGTCTAATTTTTTACATCCTCTATTTCACCATCAATTTTAAAAAGTAAATGTTAATTCTATGCCTATTGATTGTAACACAAATAATTTTGAGTAACATATTTCACATAATTTGTGAACTTGAAAATGTCAATAAACTGTACTGTGAAATGCCCTTTAGTACGGTCTTTCCATTCTTTTAAAAAAATTTTTGTTGGGTCGGCATTTGGAAAAATGTCACACGAAATGTCCCGTTTTCATAAATATACTTTTGAGAGGGCTGTGCATCTTATTAAGAGAGCTCAAAGATATGCCCAAAAAGTATGAAATGGTGTGGCGAAGATGTTTTCCATGACTTGTGTTGGGTTACTAGGTATCTTCAAAATGAAAAAAAAAGATTCTGAGGTCAAAAGAGTTTGAGGTTTAATTTTAGGTTCAAAATTTCCTTACTTTAATGTATTATAAGTGTTTTATACGTTTTGGTTCTATATTTTTTGTGTTTTGGGACATTTTCAATTCATGTTTGCGGTACATATCATTATTATTAAACAGCAAGATTTTACAATTACTAATAAACTTTTCATTCATTTCTCTTTTTTTCCCATGAAAACTAAGTGCAGCATAATCAATAGATCTATATCCATCCTATTTTGTGTAAACCCCTTCAATCATTATTTCATATCTCAGGTTAGGCCAAAATGTAAAAAATGTATGTTTCGTTTTGCTTCTTCTTCATTAAAATGTGAAATTTGACCCCACAAACTGAACACATGTAGCAAATATATGATTCAAGGATGTATAATCATACTCTCCATTCAACTATTTGAACTAATTCAATAGTGGCAAGATGATGGTGTTGAAGCAAGTTTTACACAAACTTGGTTTCAAATGCCACCATGATCAACATTTTAAATCATGTATTTTCAGATTACTCACAGTTGAACTCTAACCACTCTTCACAGCTTCATATTTTTTAAGAAGCACTACAATGCTTCAATTTACTTCCTAAATCGAATCCAGTCTCTGCTTCTTTTGGTTTTAAAAATTTAATTCAATTCCAATGCTCTACTGACCGTCTAGTTCTAGTTCTAGATGTAGAGAGTCTAGATTTAAACTCTGACTGAATTTATTTATTTATCTAGATTTAAAATCTAGATCTAAGTGTTGGATTAGATATCTATTTTTATAATCTAGATTATAGATCTAATCTACTTTTGTTACAGACCTAATCTGGAAAATTTATAGAAATTAAACTTTGAATTTGAAGTGCTCTTACCGACTAGATCAGTTCCATTGACTAGATCTGGAATGAGCTCCAAGAAAACATGTTTCCAAAAAGAAATTGTAACTCAATGTAAGATTGGTAATTGACCTAGAATCTACACTAGTCACGAGCGAAGAGGTTCTTGTTTACATCAAATTGTTTCCACCGAGAATTTGGTTCGCTTTTCGTAACTTTAATATGAGACATCCAAATTTAATCTTTCTTGTGGTTGTTACAAAATTAAAACTTCAAACTCCGGAAGTTCATCAACGGGTCAAATCTAAGATAGCCGTTCGGTACTCCAGTAGACTGTGGCGTGCTGAACGATAGAGTTTGCGACGCCACTGTCTTGAGGCATGTTGGATTTTAGCGCTCGGGTCGTCTCTCATTGCCTGTTGCTCGTAACAAATGTTCTTGCAGAGTATTTTCAAAACGTATTTTTAAACGATTTTTCGAACTCGGGAAAGAACTACCCAAAAACCCTGCAGCTGATCAATTTTGTTACTGGCCATCACTTTGAGCGAACGCAAAGAAAAAAAATGGGCCTGATCACTTTTGTCTCCAATTCATAACGGTCGCATGACTAAACTGCAAACAAAAAGATATATATATATATATATATATATATATATATATATATATTATATTATATTATATTATATTATAATCTAATAAGTATGACATTGAAAACATAGACTTCAGCTGAAAATCATTGCCTCTCCATTCCATAGATAGTACCCTTCATGAAGACACTTTTCCATACGGTGATGACAATGATGTTTACGATGATGATGATGATGATAGATGAGAAAGAGAGAGAG
>JAWDGP010003860.1:52500-62500 GCA_033675545.1 Elysia crispata | reverse complement strand
AGCATGTCCTCTATGGCGTGGAGTTTGAAACTGTAACTCTTTGTGGTGCTGTACATATTCAGAAAAGCAAAACTGTCCTAAACAGTCATGATACACAGAACACCCATCCAACTTGTATGTCATAAGGTCATTAAGCAATAAGTTAATGCCGAGCTGATTATGTGCGATTCAGGAGACTATGAGACTATCAGAGAAATGTTTAGTGTGGCAGATACAACTTTTCGATTCTATTCATTTATACCCCTGGATCTTTTGGATTTTTTGTTGGCAGAAGGTAAATGATTTCATTTAGGTTCTTACTATAATTCTCACTTTTTTGGAAAGAAATGTCAGACTTAGAAACAGCCCATCATAGTAAATCGTTCCCTGTTGATAAAAAATGTAGCAATTGTTTAACTACAAAGAAGTTAAAGGAATTGAAGCGTAGAGTGTGAGGTCATGCGTCACCATGTCATTTATGAATTCGGGTGACCTATAACTTTGTGGAGGTACACGTACAATTTTCTGAAACAGTAAGTTTAGCAGTGCTCGACAAGTGATTTTTCTACATTCTTACAATAAACTCTTAAGTTAAAGGTTGGATGATTGTATAAAAGACCTTTCTCAATTTCCCCTACAGTAATTAAGTATAGTAACAAAGACCTTAATTTGATCGAATTTTCTGACTGTAGAGTACGTATCGAGAGCTTATAAGCAATAGGTATTGTGGATATTCCAGTAAACTAACATTTAGCAAAGAGGTTCATGTATTCGGAAGAATCCTGTTGTATCGATTCCAGGATCAGAAATTGTGAAATCGATACAGAATAGTGAACTAGGCAATACCCGGTCAAGATTTAAAAAAAAGAAAAAGGAGTGGTAGGCGAGTCGGCAGATGTGAAGATAAGAATGATGGACTGGAACTGTCAGACGCAGGATAGGTAATGGCACCCACAATCCAGCAAACACAGAGACTTAGGTGACAGCAAACGTGAGGTAGTTATGGTTTTTGTTCTTGTTTTTTTTTGTTTTTCGTTTTTGAATGGAGTATATCTATGGAGGAGCCAAGCGAGAGCTGCTTCCCTCGGGTCCCTTGAGTTCCCGCGCAGGCGCAAGAGGGCCAAAGGATCTCGGTCCGGTGAGACCACCCGAGCAGACGATAAAGTCTCAGTGTCGCCAGTTTTCTTGATTCTCTCACACGTCTCTCCCGTGCCTGAGCGAGTTACATACATCTCGACGAAGATAATTCCAAGAAAAAGCGTCCAAAGTCGCTCATCTCTTTAATTTGATCTTTCAGTCGTGAGTTTCGCATGTTTCTTTCAATTTCTTATTGTGTGTGTGTGTGTTTTAATTCTTCTAGACATCAATCAGTCTGTGGTTTTATCGCTTCTTTTTTCTTTTCATTTTCCTCTTTTAGTAGGATTTTTTTTTCATTAGAGGGAGGAAGGGAGAGAGAGGCGGAGAGAGAGAGGGAGAGGGAGAGAGAGAGAGAGAGAGAGAGAGAGAGAGAGAGAGAGAGAGAGAGAGAGAGAGAGAGAGAGAGAGAGAGAGAGAGAGAGAGAGAGGAAGAATTTAAGTGTAAAGTATTCCTTGCATGCCGCAACAGTTTTGTAAACATTCTCTGACCAGAACTGATATAAGAAAAATGAAGTTTATTGTATGTATGTGATAATCAGGGCTAGTGAGACAGGCTGCGCATAGAGAAAGAGGAAAAAAATCTCGACGTGAAGTTTCTCAAACTTAGTGTTCAATTTCGTTTCGATTCTTTCACGGAATATACCAGTCTATTGCGGCCAATTTGTTTCAGGTAACGAGACCATAATAATATTATAGGCGGATGTTTCCTGTTTGTTTAAACCTTTAATTTTTTTAATATAGTTACGGATAATTATTTACTTTTCTGCATTTTCCTCTTTCTTTCATACAGGAGATTTTAAAGATTTCTTGAATTTCTCTCCCTATATCTTTCTCTCCCTATATCTTTCTCTCTCTCTCTCTCTCTCTCTCTCTCTCTCTCTCTCTCTCTCTCTCTCTCTCTCTCTCTCTCTCTCTCTCTCTCTCTCTCTCTCTCGCAAACTACTGTAAGAAGAGCTAGCTCCACCGATTCAAGAAAGGGGGAGGGGAGTAGAGTTTATAATTTATAATTTACATCAAAATTCAAATCTGACACAAGAAAAACCGTTGGTTGAAATTCAAATCTATGGATTTTTTGTAGTTTTCGTATGAATCCTTACTCTCATAACAAAGATTTTCAGATATTAATTTAAGGAGTAGATAATGCCACGCTATGCGCCAAAATCGGATGGCACAACCCATTATTTCAAGACTTTGGCGTTTTCCACGCTACAAGCGTGTAGAATAACAATTGACTGATTTTAGAGAGATGCAACATTATAACGCCTGGTTTACCATAATTGCGAAAGAAACACAGCGTTACAACAAATGAAGATAGGACATCAATCGGTGTGCTCTATTCGTGTTGCTACGCCTGGTTTACCATAATTGCGAAAGAAACACAGCGTTACAACAAATGAAGATAGGACATCAATCGGTGTGCTCTATTCGTGTTGCTACCAAAAGAAATAACATTTTGTATCTTCTGTAGTTATCTAATCTTGTTGCATCTCACAAAAGTTTTGATAACAGTCACACTCCAATCATATTGTAACTTACAACGGTTTTAGTAAAGGTCACATTGCAATCATATTGCAACTCACAATAGTTTTAGTAATAGTCACACTCCAGTTATATTGTAACTCACAATAGTTTTAGTAATAGTCACACTCCAAACATATTGCAACTTACAATAGTTTCAGTTTTTGTTGCAAGGAAACTGAAAAAAAATGACTATCTAGCCGTGAAAAGTAACAATGATATAAAGAAATTGAATCGCTTAGTAATGCCCCTTCCCCAAAAAAAAATAAAATTGCTTTTTTTTTTTCTTTTTTTTTTTTTTTACTGTTTTATATACATGAGAGAAAATGCTTAATCTTTGTAACAATATAATTTCAAACCAAATTTTGTTTTAGTTTTTTTTCCCTCTTTTCCTTAGAGATCTCTTCATAAATTCAGATGACATGGAGAGAAAATCTTACGTACATTCCTCATGGCATCAGCTCTCAACAACGCTCTTTCTGTCCAGAGAATCAGACTCAGAGCGTTTTATTTTAAGATAAAGAGAAGCTCCACGCATGATATTCTCACCCTTTTTCGGAGACACCTAGAACCTCGATAGTCCAATCAAATGTCTTAGTTAAAAAACTGAAAGAAGCTACGCAGAGTAAAAAAAAAAAGGATCTCTGCATTGTAATAAACATTCAGGTTAGAAATTGCTTGATAGATTATAAAAAGAAATATGTTGAACAATTAAAATAAAGTATCTACATTAAAAGCAGAAAAATTTATTTGCTGAGTTAAGATAGTAAAAGCTTGATGCTGACCATACTTGATTATACTTAGATAATTCTTTGAACTAGGGATGCATTCAAATTAAACTTTCGTCGACATTTTAGAGGATAAGTATACAGAATGATTTAATACCGAAGAAAAAAAGACATTACATAGAGTAATTTATCGGGCGATGTAAAATAACTTGTTTATTCTGTGCATTAAATAAGATGATTTTTCTATAAAGTATGTTTCGTTGGTTGTTCCTTCAAATCTCATAAGTTGATCTTGGACTTTCAAAATGAAAAATCTCTGTCCAAAGACATTTAGTCTGGCTTTTGGGTTTACAAGAAATTGTTGAGGAAGAAGATTTTAAATTTTATATTGGCTTATGTTTTTCTAATAACCCTGGGAAATAGGTCGAGTAATTAATAACATGAATTCAATGGTGAATAATGACGGCTAATTTTACTTTTTTGTATTCTTGCTGAAATCGAGAACTAATGCAGATTTTGAAGCATAGGACAGAATAAAGTTGCCACTTTTGACATTTGTCCACATTGAGATGAGCTGTGTTGCTTTGAATGTGTTGGAGCTTTCGCAGTTTTTCTTGATAAATGCTTGAGACCAGTAAGTTGCTATTAGCAAGTCGATAACATATCAAAGAGGAAACAGAAGTTTTAATTTTGAATTAGTTTGAAGTATTGCTTGAAGTTTAGTATAGTAGAGAATAATGATATTCTACACAGACTGTTTACCTTCGACTTATTAAGATGTTCTCATTTTAACCAGCTTAAAGGGCATGATCCCTTCTAAATATCGACTGCGCATGCGGAATTTAATTGTCTCGAAGTTCTGCATGCTTATACTTGATCGAAGGGCGAATTGGTCACGTGACCTGTAAAAACCATGCATTCTATCTATTAAACCAGTATCCAGACTAGAGACGAAATGTAAGTTCTTAAACAACCGCCAGGGCGAATAAATTACCATAAAAGTCCTCAGAATGAAACTATTGTAGCCGTTACAAACTTCACTTTTTGGAATGAGACACAAGTCAGTCCTAGTCTGGTTTGTAACAATTGGCACCGAGTCTCTATCTCTGTCTTTCTCTCTCTCTCTCTCTCTCTCTCTCTCTCTCTCTCTCTCTCTCTCTCTCTCTCTCTCTCTCTCTCTCTCTCTCTCTCTCTCTCTGTCTCTCTCTGTCTCTCTCTCTCTTTCTCTCTCTATCCCTCTCTCTCTTTCTCTCTCTCGCTCTGTCTTTCTTTCTTTCTCTTTCTCATTCCTTCCATCATTTCTCCTGAATCTACTTCAGCTGATATCGTCTTCTGCCTTTCGTTCAGTTTTGTCCCAGATGTACAGGGGCATATAACTCCATAATAATAGACCACATCTAGTTGAGACGACAAGGAATCCTCTGTCATATCTTTATAATTGAAATTGTCAATTCACATGAAAAATTAAAACTACTTTTTGAAACTTCTTTCCTTACTGAAACCACCTTTACATTTTTTTTCTCCACAAAACCGCAAGAATTTCCCTTGCTTTGGGTGCCATTAAATCCTTTATGGGGATCGGACCAAAGATTTGCCAATCCGAACCCGCCTAATGATGGTTTAAAAGTCAGCCATGTTGCTATTTTCGTCGGGGAAAATTATTTAAACAAAAAAACTTTGGAAATGACACGGAGAATTATTGAAATAAAGCCGGTCTGAGTGTCGAATCTTGTGTGCGGCAAGATGGTTGAGGGGTTCAAGACTGAGCTAACAGTTTGTGAGTTTCAAGTCTAAGTTTAGAGTTTGTGAGTTTGAGGGTTTAGAGTTTGTGAGATCTTCCTACGGACACGAAGTCTATATTGATTGAGTGAGAGATACTATAATCATGTCAACAAATCATCAAAGAGCGTTGGTTCCCGAAAGCAGCCTAGCTTCTCGATCTCTATCTCATTGAATTTGAGTTTCTCTGTCTTTCTGTATGTTTTATTTTCTGTCTGTATGTCTGTGTCTTTCTCCCTCTTACATTTTCTGTCAGTCGGTGTCTTTCTCGCTCTTTTATGTTCTTTCTGTCTACCGGTGTCTTTCTCTCTCTTTTTTGTCTGTCTGTTGGTGTCTTTCTTACTCTTACATTTTCTGTCTGTCTGACGGTGTCTTTCTTACTCTTACATTTTCTGTCTGTCTGTCGGTGTCTTTCTTGCTCTTTTATTTTCTGTCTGTATGTCGGTGTCTTTATCGCTCTTTTATTTTCTGTCTGTCGGTATCTTTCTCGCTCTTTTATTTTCTGTCTGTCGGTGTTTTTCTCGCTCTTTTATTTTCTGTCTGTCGGTGTCTTTCTCGCTCTTTTATTTTCTGTCTGTCGGTGTCTTTCTTTTTCTTTTTTTTTCTTTCTACCCAATAATTATGTCTCTTGCTGCCTCTGCCTCTGTTTCTGTCTGTCTATATCCGTGTATTATTTGTTATTCTTTAAACCCTCGTGCTCTCTCTCTTTCTCTCTCTCTCTCTCTCTCTCTCTCTCTCTCTCTCTCTCTCTCTCTCTCTCCCTCCCTCCCTCCTCTCTCTCTCTCTCTCTCTCTCTCTCTCTCTCTCTCTCTCTCTCTCTCTCTCTCTCTCTCTCGTAGAGATTTATTTGACTGGTGTTTCCAATCTAATCATCTCCTCCAACCACAGAAGTCGCTCTCCTGAGAGCCAAGCAAACGCCTCGCTACTTTATCGCTTTTTGTGATGTTACTTTTATCTTTTCTAAATAACGACATCTAGCTTATTTTCACTTTCTCTTTTAGCAACACAATCTAACGGGAAAATCCACTCTTGCTCCCACATTGTTTTCTTTTGACTTCTACAGATTTTGTATTGTGTTAAGAATAATTAATAGTTATGATAAAAATATCCGCTGAACTTCCAATAAACAAAAAATCGCGCATAGAATATTAACTTAAAGCTATGCGACAGGTGATACACTTTACTCTTTATTTTTACGCGTTTTTTTTTTCTTGTTTCAACGAATATTAAACCTGTGGACGCGGAACCTGGATTCATTCTCTACTCAAACCTCGATGACCGTTAGTCAAGGAGACTTCCTTTACAAAGCGTTTTAAAGAGATAGTACCTTGTACTTTTTGTCTTGCCATTTGTTTGTTTTGCCAGCATAGCAAGGCTTTAAACCTGATTCAAGTGGTAGCTTATTTTTTGCTGAGATTTCGAACACTCTTTTAAGAAAGGACAACAGCACTTGCTTTATCTAATCATGTCGGAAACTTTTACGTCTATAAATAACGGCAATAAAACGGCAACACTGCAAGAGCGTTTTGAACTTTTTTGTACTTTTTGTCTTACCATTTGTTTATCATGTAAATTGTTTGAAATATTCCATCCAAAACACGGTAATTTTAGACTTTTAGTGCAAATCCAACCTAAGTCGCGGTGGGGCAAGGCGGAGGTAAAAAGATCAGACCTTAAACTCACCTGATGACTGTGTGGGTCACGAACACTCGAGGAAGGTTTCTTCAGATATCAGGGCGGACGCTCTAATCCCACGGCCACCAGTACTCCACATTCTACGATATCATTCGAGAATTAATGTTGGAAAAGCAATACGTCACGCTCATTCCATAAAATAAACGCCTTACTCATTTTTACCTGTTTTGAGTTATGCAAAAAAAAAATCACAATTTTTTCCATTATGAAACAAACGTATTATTAATGGTATCATTTTAAGTAATTCGCATATTTAGAACTGCAACCTATTGAGCTCAAGCAAAGTGAAGGAATCAATAATTTATGTACAATACAAAAATTGTATTAACCAAAAACCGCAAAAATTTAGTTAGGCATTTATCGAATGAGTGTGACGATGGCACCCAGTTCAGGCAATACAAAGATAAAACTAGAAAGAATACACAGGAAAGTACATTCCGTTTGCAATGAGCCATCAAGTTCGGCTTTTTTTTTTAGATTAGTACAACATTTTCATTAACTTTACAATAATTGCATCTTCCGCTTTATTATTCTGTCGCTTTGAATTTTACCCAATGTAGAGACTGAATTACTTCTTCAAGATTGCAAGTGACTAAGGGAGGCTTAGTAAATATCTTCGCCATGAACCTCTTACTATTTATAGCCTATGCTTTCTATATCTTTTACGAATATCATGCCTTTGCTTTGTTTTAGAAAACAAAGGTTAATTTACAGACTCTGAAATGATCCAGCTGAAAAAAAGTGGTCAAGTTACAGGCATCTGGTGCTATTTAGCTGCATCTGTTAACAACATTCTAAACCACAATTGTAGGTTCATGACTCATTTTCAGAGTTTGTTTAGTCCAGAGCTTCAAAAAATGTTTACAGAGTCACACAGAAGGCTAGACGAGAATGATATCAGTTTCTGTGTTGAGATTTTTTCAGACCATTCTTATTCATTTATTTCATCATTTTTCCACTAAATTTCAACATTAATCAGACTGTGACATGATTGTCATTTCGCTTTGATTTTATAACAAAAATTCTAAATACACAAAATTATCACAAAGTCTTTATACATAGGCAAGGTTGCAGAGTTGAAGAATACAATCAAGGAAGAAAAACTGTAACCTTATCTCACCTTTTTGGCTTATTTCATTAATTCCAGAGTAATAACTGTTGTCTTTCCCTTTCCATGGGTTATTGAACACTGTGATCTCCATCTGTGTTTGCCATCTCTGCAAGCATTTAAATTCATATAGTTGAAATGGAAAAAAGAGTAACTATAAAAAAAAACAGTATTCATGATAATATTATTACTATCGTGGGTGTCCTTTTATGAAATAAAAATACACTCAGATCCTATTGGTGAAAGGAAAGTATAATATCATTTTCATTCCAGAATGTTCAGCCTTTGTCTTATTATTTTATAGGAAACTGATTCATCCAATTGAGAACATGCATTAACTACAGCTATGTCTAGTTCTAGATTCTGGATATAATGTCATTAAATTGGTGGCGTTTCCCAAGCGATGTCAATTTTCTTTTCAATTCATTTAAAAAATGATTGTGTAAATATTGTTCAATCAATGGATTCTGCAAAGACTTATAATTATTGTTTTTTAAGAATATGAAAAGGCAGTGGCTTGGCTCGAGTCAATGTTATCACTGTTTAGATGGGATCTCCACGATTGAAATATTGTGCAACCAAAGGATTCTGCAAAGACTTCTAATTTTTGTTGTTATTTTTAAGAATATGAAGAGGTAATGGCTTGGCTCGAGCCAATGTTAGCACTGAGTAGATGGGATCCCCACGATCAACAGATGATCCAACCAGGGATCAGAATCAAATAATCTTTATATGATTGTGAATCTATCAAGAAAATTCTCTTTCTCTATCACTTTGTATCAGCTAAGGTATTGATCATTTGACCTGTGAAAATGAACTGGTCTATCCTCTATATCTATTACATAGAAATCAAGACAAGGAAATTTCAAAACTACAAAAGTATTCCAGACGATAGGAATTTACAAATAAAAATAAAAGTAAAAAACAAACAAACTCATCTCATATTCATTTAACTGGTAATCTAGAATGAGACTTGTGGCATCCAGTCACGACTGCTTTTTATATCCAGGACAGTCAAATAGGCCTAAGTGAAGAAACAATAGCAGTTCATCATATTATGAAAAATTCCAGGTAAATTTTATAGATTGGACAATAGACAAATACTGTTTACGAGAGAGTGATCGAGACCTAAATTTTTCCTACCTATTTGAATATATTCTATATCATACAATTCTTTATCTTTAAATAGTTTATAGAGGCATTGTGCCTTATAATAGGTTGTCTTCAGTTTTTGATTTCTTTAATGTCCACAAAGGTTTGCTAAAAGTTGTGGTTGGTTTTTTTATGGTTTAATCTGAAGCTCCTTTTATGGTTTAAATCAGCATTTCATTGGTCCAAGGTCCATGTAGTGAAAAATTTCGCTTTTTACTCTTTGGATCCCGACGTCCACCTATCCACTTTGTTTATAAAAATGTAAACCTGTCTTTGTTAATCCTTACATAATTTCTCAGAAGAACGGCATATCTTTCCCGTTGAAAAAGAATCAGATTTTGAGGTGTTTTGTTGAAATTTATGATGAAATATGATTGTGGAATCGCTAAGCTCTACTGCTAGATTACTTTCATCGTGGATGCCTCATAACGTAATCTTACGTCACATTAGTTTAGTGGATATTTATTCTGCATTCGTCGTCTGGCGATTTTTTTGTCATGTGACTTTGCGCTCTTGTGAGTAATGGTATCAATAAGTGTCAATGCATCTGAACGGTCTAGGCGACTCAATTTTAGGTTTGCCAGCTAGGCTATGAATCTGAATCAAGTGGCAGCTTATTTTTAACAAAGATATGGAGCAATTGTTTAAGAAAGAAAAACAGTACTTGCTTTATCTAATCATTTCGGAAAGTTTTACGTCTATAATAAGTAACGGCCATAAAACAGCAACGGTGCAAGCAAAGCTTGCAAGCAGTTGAGATTTCTTTTCCAAGGTTGAGAAGATTGTAAGATTCTCTGTAAAATATCAAATAGCGGGAATCGCACCATCACTGACTAAAACATTAAAGTTGAAAATTCCTTATATACTGATCAAATGGACTTTATAATGGTAACATTAGCTCATT
>JAWDGP010003860.1:40000-47500 GCA_033675545.1 Elysia crispata | reverse complement strand
AGGTGAATAGCCAATCCTCTGTCAATGTTTGATACGATATCAGTCTGCGAGGTGAATAGCCAATCCTCTGTCAATGTTTGATACGATATCAGTCTGCGAGGTGAATAGCCTATCGTCTGTCAATGTTTGTTATGATATCAGTCTGCGGCATGAACAGCCAATCTTCTGTCAATGATTGATATGATGTCAGTCTGCGTGGTGAACAGCCAATCGTCTGTCAATGTTTGATACGATATCAGTCTGCGAGGTGAATAGCCAATCCTCTGTCAATGTTTGATACGATATCAGTCTGCGAGGTGAATAGCCAATCGTCTATCAATGTTTGTTATGATATCAGTCTGCGGCATGAACAGCCAATCGTCTGTCAATGTTTGATATGATATCAGTCTGCGTGGTGAATAGCCAATCGTCTGTCAATGTTTGTTATGGTATCAGTCTGCGTGGTGAACAGCCAATCGTCTGTCAATGTTTGATATGGTATCAGTCTGCGTGGTGAACAGCCAATCGTCTGTCAATGTTTGATATATCAGCCTGTTTGGTGGAGAAAATTAGCGTCTCTGAAGAAATTGACAAACGCGAAGTTTCTGTCATAAGCACTCAATGTTTTAACAGTTCCTTCAGATTTTTTTATTGAGTCTGGATCAATGTCAGACAAGGTACATGGTTGCGATTTTTTCTTTTTTCTTTTTTTTTTTTTTAGCGGGGGGAGGGGGGGAAGGGGGGTTGGTTGGTTGTTGTTTTTTTTTCGTTGTTGTTTTCGGATGATATTTTTGTTTTCGTTTTTCATTTTGTTTGTTTGTTTTTTATGGGGTTTGTAATTTAGATCGTTTTTGTTCTTGTTTTTTTTTTTTATTTATTGTTTACGAGAATATTTATCTTTAACATTTTCTGTCTGTTTTTCTGTCCGTATCACTGATTGTATCTTTCTCACCTTTCTTTCTTTCTTTTTTTCTCATCCTCCACCCTCTCACTATTTTCTTGTTATCATCTATAACCGAAGTTTTGTTTCTCGCTCAAGCCCGGCCTCGGTACTGTAGAATTATCCAATATGTTGTTTTCATCTTATTAATATATTCGACATCCTTAACACACTTTGTAAGTCGTTTGTGTTCGTTCGTGAAAAAAAAATTACTGTAAGACAAGGCGTTTCTCCCCCCCAACCCCCTCACAAAACCCAAGATCAATCCAACCCCCATGTGGTCTATAATTCATGTAAAGCAGCCTGCACTAGTTGTGTGACCAGCTTAAAACACCAGAATTTTATGGTGCCGAATACCAGGGATCACTGGCCACTAAATCCCATGAAGACCTTCGAGATCATCAACAACAAAACTAAGATAGCTGTCAGGTGTCCTGTGCACGATAACTGCATTAACATTTCATTTGTTTGGCAAGACCGCTTGAGATTGAGTAATCTCTAGCTCAGAAGGTCAAGGAAGAAAGGGTCAAGGTCAGTTATTGTTTTCACTGATACAGTTTTTTGAAACCTTTTTTTTTTATTGGACGCTCATGTTTCCCGACTTTGGCGGGAATTGGTTCTGGCGGGAAACCTTGGCTATCTTTACCAGTGACACGCCATCTTCCTCAACATTAGAACAATATTGATTATATTGTTTTCACGCAATAATTCATCTGCTGAGCTTAATCGACTCAACCTTGATTTGAAAAAATAACTAAAAGAAACCTGATCAATTGTCCATGTCACATCTAGTCATAATAACAAGAAACTCCAGTTGTTAATCCCCTATTTGAGCTTTACAGCACATTCGTTGTAACGCTGTCTCTAAGGATATATTTTATGGGAAATGTACAGGACATTAGTCGGGGTTATATCCCTTGATGTTAATCTCTTATCTGAAATATGCAAGGAACTAACCAGAGTTATATACCTTGGTGTCAATCTTTAGTCTGAAATATACAGGACATTGACAGGAGTTATGTCACCTGATGTTAATCTATCTGAAATATGCAGGACATTAACAGGCGTTATATCACCTGATGTTAATCTTTCTGAAATATACAGGACATTAGCGGCAGTTATATCCCTTGATGTTAATCTTCAGTCTGAATTATACTGGACGTTAGCCGGAGCTATTGCCCCTGATGTTAATCTCCAGTGTGAAATATACAGGAAACTAGCCGGATTTATACCTTTAATGTTAATCTTCTATCTGAAACATACATGACATAAAGCCGAAGTTATAATTATCCTTTGATTTCAATATTCAATGTGAAATATAAAAAGACATTAGCTGGAGTTATAACTCTTGATGTTTGTTTGTTTGTTTTTTGTTGTTTTTTTGTTGTTTTTTTTTGTTGTTTTTGTTGTTTTTTGTTTTTTGTTGTTTGTTTGCTTTTTTTTTTGTTTTTTTTGTTGTTTTTTTTTTTTTTTTTTTTGGGGGGGGTATCTTCAATCTGAAATATACAGGACATTAGCGGGAGTTTTATTCCTTGTTGTCAAAATCTATCTGAAAAGAAAAAGCAAGATGTCAGTCGGAGTTATATCCCTTGATGTTTGAATCTATCATAAATCCAAAGCACAACATAACAGCAAGAGTTCTGTCCCCGAGTAGGGTTGATTTTACTTTCCTGTTGGACTTCTTTAGAAATTCGATGTTCGGATAAAGATCGTGACCTTTAATTTCAATTATTCATATAGAACCGTGACACATTTTGAGTGGTTTAGAGTACCTTAAGACTTACTGGTAAAGAAAAGACAATTTTAAAATAACAACAGCAGCTCAAAGACACCCGTGTACAACTAACTACAACCAAGTATTTGAACTCCTCTTTAATGGATTATTGGTTGTTTGTTCGTTTTTTCGAAAAGTAGTTCAGATTGCTTTTAAATATGGATGAAGTTGGGGGAAATGTCCCTCTAAGGTTATCTTGAAGCACGTTAAATTCCTTTACAGCAGGAGATAATCTTTCTCCCAAAATTCCAAGGCCTCGGTCCTAGAATATAAACCTTGGCAACCAGGAGACGTGCCGGAAGAGGAGCTGAAGTTGAAACTCAACAATCAAGTAGGATGAAATATTCAGAGCAGCCTGTGCGTGACAAACCGTAGTTAAGAATGAAGGAAATCCGATTCTGAACTTTTCCAATAAGTTTTTAGATTCTTTTAAACGCTTATTAGAACGCTTCTTATTTTCGCATTACGTGCATGAAAGTGCACTGCCTTGCGGGAATTCTTACAGCGCAGGAACTTAAACCTGCATGATAATGTATGTTTTACAAAAATCTGTAAATAGATTTGTATTTTTTAAAAATTAGTCCAGTATTTTTATTTAGACATCAAAGCTGCAGCTTCAAACATTGTGGTACCTTGCCTGCGGATATCTCCGCAGGAATGTGAAGCGCCACCTGTTGGGTTTAGCTTTAGTTTGTCCTGTGGTTACCGCCAGTGTGGTGTCTCTGATCCGATGTTGCTAATCACAGCCTCTGAAATGAACGTTATGTTAGATACGATGAGAAAAGGTTGCTGTTGTTATTGTTAACGTTGGCGTCATTGTCTTGCTGCAGACACTTGGTTCCTCGTATAAGGGGTCAAGAGGATTTTTATGGTTGCTTCTTTGTGAATTGAGAGAGGTCTTTTGACTGGCAGTAGCTTCTATAGAATGCTTTGGTCATTCAATGGGTTAAGCGCTGAATAGAAAGTTACCTTTTTCAGTCACTTTCTTCAACGGCTTTTTCCTCCTCATTCCTCATCTTAAACAATCTTGCTATTTTTCTATTAGTCTCTCGCTGTATTTTGGTATAGTTGAACTCACCATTCAATATTTAGTGAAATACAACAGCATGATATAATCTGACATTCATTCCGTATAAACTGTAAAAAAAGTTTATAAACGCCTCGATTTCCGACTTTAACTCTCCAAAAATATTCAGTTTTTTTACAGCACAATAATTCCACATTCTGGTATTTGCCTTTCTTGAACTAATTGAACTAGTTGAACTGTAGAAGCATAAAATTCCAAGAGTCTTGAGATAGGTTATGAGGTGACCAGTAAAGAGTTACATTAGTTTTTCCGCCTCCCTAAGTGACCACATAGTTCGGTCCACAAGCGGAAGTCCATTACTTTCAGTTTCAAACACATCTGGCAAGGCGCCGAGTCAGTTTAGTGCATGTCCATCAGGATATGGGCGTTCCCGGGCCCAAGAGGATTGACCTGACACATGATTAGTTCATGAAGGGGGAGTAAGGGGGCGAGAGGAGAAGGGGGGCTACTACGGACTGCTACTTTTGGAAATATTGTGATATAATAAAATGTAATAGGAGAAGGAGCAATAGTAGAAGCAGCAGCAGCAGCAATAGTAGTAGTAGTAGTAGTAGTAGTAGTAGTAGTAGTAGTAGTAGTAGTAGTAGTAGTAGTAGTAGTAGTAGTAGTAGTAGTAGTAGTAGTAGTAGTAGTAGTAGTAGTAGTAGTAGTAGTAGTAGTAGTAGTAGTGGTAGCAGTAGTAGTAATAGTAGTAGCAGCGCAGTAATAATACTGGAAATGATAGTAGTAGAAGTAGTAGTAGTAGGAGTAGTATTAGTAGTAGTAGTAGTAGTAGTAGTAGTAGTAGTAGTAGTAGTAGTAGTAGTAGTAGTAGTAGTAGTAGTAGTAGTGGTAGCAGTAGTAGCAGCAGTAGTAGCAGCAGTAATAGTAGTAGCAGCAGCAGCGCAGTAATAATACTGGAAGTGATAGTAGTAGTAATGAGCAGAGTGGTAGCAGCAGTAGTAGCAGTAGTAGCAGTAGTAGCAGTAGTAGTAGTAGTAGTAGTAGTAGTAGCAGTAGGAGCAGTAGTAGTAGCAGTAGTAGTAGTAGTAGTAGCGCAGTAATAGTAGGCAGTGATAGTAGTAGTAGTAGCAGTAGCAGCAGCAGTAGTAGTAGTAGCAGTAGTAGTAGTAGCAGTAGTAGTAATAGTAGTAGTAGTTGTAGTAGTAGTAGTAGTAGCAGTAGTAGTAGTAGTAGTAGTAGTAGTAGTAGTAGTAGTAGTAGTAGTAGTAGTAGTAGTAGTAGTAGTAGTAGTAGTAGTAGTAGTAGTAGTAGTATTAGTAGTAGTAGTAGTAGTAGCAGTAGTAGTAGTAGTAGTAGTAGCAGTAGTAGTAGTAGTAGTAGTAGTAGTAGTAGTAGTAGTAGTAGTAGTAGTAGTAGTAGTAGTAGTAGTAGTAGTAGTAGTAGTAGTAGAAGGGGTGGTGGTGGTGGTAGTAGGAATAATAGTGGTAGCAGTAGTGTTAGTAGTATCAATGGAAGGAATTGGAAAAGGAGGAGGGGTTATAGTAGTAGTTTTAGTGGTGTAATACTATTTATGGCAATAGTGGTGATATTTGTAATTGTCGTGTTAAGTAGAAGTAATGATAGCAACTTCAAAGCGGTAGACGTTACGAAAACTTAACGAAGGGGAATGGATATTATGATATTATCGTTCTTTTATCAATACGCTTTTACGAAAATAATTTTTCGACAACTTTTCATTTAAATGACGTGCATTCATTGCAATATGGCTTGTTAAGGAATTTCTCACAGACTGAGGAAGACTAAGACTAAACAATTCTCTTGACTTGACTAAAAATATCATGCATTTGAACTTTCTGATTCTTAGTAAACGCTTTCGAGACCAAGACTTTTCGGGTCTCCGGGGTAGAATAGTCTCTAGCCTGAACGAGTCTGTTTGACAACAGCCGTGAAGGATCCGAGAGCCTCAGCTTTAAATTTGGACTTGAGCAATCTAGATTGAGATTCTAGGAAACTCTACAGTTTTTCTGGGTTCTGTCGATAATCATTATATGTCTTGTAGTCTCATTTGGAACTGATTATCCGTCAAGCCAAGAAGAGGAATATTTGGCGTGCTCTTATCCCACCACCATATAAGCCGGCCAGGGATCGAACTCGTAACCTCTTCACTGCCAGTTCTAGGCTCAACAGACTGAGTTACCTGGCGACCCTGTGTAATGCAGCCTCGGTCTGGGCTTGTATGATAGCTTTGATCAAATAATGATGGTTTTCATCGAGTGTGTTTTTAAATTAGTAGAGACCTATTTTCTTTGATCCTAGGTCTCATAGAAAAGGGTTTTTTTTAATTAAAGGAAAACTATTCTTGTATGATTGCTTCGCGGATTGATTATTTCTTCTGCTAACTTGCTCCGCGGATTGATTATTTCTTCAGCTAATTTGCTTCGTGGATCGATTATTTCAATAGTGGGTTTGCTCTGTAGAGTCATTTTCTTTACAATATTATTCTGTTCAGCTCAGTTCTTCCCTCCCTTGCAGCTACCAAGCAAGAACACGTCCACGTCGATCTAAAAATTCAGCCTCTCGCTAGAATGTTGAACAAACAGACAAGATTTTCGGTCATAATGCTTCTTATTGGCTTGGCTTGGTAGTACTCTTCGAGTACGGCGTCCTAGATTTTCAGGACAATTATTGTTTGTCAACCTCCTACGATTGGTACACAAACTGGATGTTAATAAAGAACAGAGAATCAATCTATCATGCTTCATTGATCATCAGGCCAATTATGTTATTAGAAAAAAGAAATTCCCTTTCTTGAATTTTTTACGATCTTTAAAAAAAATGAACCTCGGGGTGTGCTAAATCACTTGTTATTGAGAGGAGACATAGTTTAAATGTCTTCTCTGATTTGAGACTAGGGTTCCTTAAAAACAATCCATAAATAAACGCGAGTGGAAATAAATACAATAATATTCATACAAACCCTTCAAATCTGTATGGGTGGTACTTTTTTCTCCCTGCCTGGGAGACCAATATCTCTATCTGGCTGTGACACAAATTTCTCCATCTGTTTGTTGGAACACTCTCTCTGTCGGTCTGAGAAATCTCTTTCTTTCTTTGCCTAGGAAATCACTTTCTTACCTAAATACCACTTTCTCTATCTATCTTGGAAACACAGTTCTCTATCTGTCTGGGATACCCTTGTTCTATCTGTCTGGGAGATCACTTTCTCTATCTGTCTGAGAAATCTCTTTCTTTCTTTGCCTAGGAAATCACTTTCTTACCTAAATACCACTTTCTCTATCTATCTTGGAAACAAAGTTCTCTATCTGTCTGGGATACCCTTGTTCTATCTGTTTGGGAGGCAACTTTCTCTATCTATCTGGGAGACCGCTTACTCTATCTGTCTGTAAGACCACTTTCTTTATCTGTCTAGGAGCCCACTTTCTCTGTCTATCTGGGAGACCATTCTCTCTATCTGTTTAGGAGACCACTTTCTCTATATGTCTGTAAGACCACTTTCTTTATCTGTCTAGGAGCCCACTTGCTCTATTTGTCTGGGAAACCACTTTCTTTATTTGCCTGGGAGACAATTTTCTCTATATGTTTGGGAAACTACTTTCTCTCTATGCTGGGAAACCATTTTATCGATTTGTCTAGGACACTTATAATATTTTAATCTATTTTGAACAACACTGTCTCTACTTCTCCATTTACTTAGGCCTGTGTTTGGTAGTAATTTAATTTTTCGTTTGGGAGACCCTTTTTCTCTAACTACTTATA
>JAWDGP010003860.1:30000-35000 GCA_033675545.1 Elysia crispata | reverse complement strand
AACACCTAGAGGGGGATCTTGGTACTTTGGCAAACCTTGGTCTCCATATTACCCGCTCAGGCTTGCACCGACCGTATTGGCTTGCCATTCCGCCGGACCCTGCCCGCAACGCCGAGAGGGGGATCTTGGTACTTTGGCAAACCTTGGTCTCCCTATCGCTGCGCAGGCTTGCACCGACCGTATTGGCTTGCCATTCCGCCGGACCCTGCCAGCAACGCCGAGAGGGGAATCTTGGTACTTTGGCAAACCTTGGTCTCCATATCACCCGCCCAGGCTTGCACCGACCGTATTGGCTTGCCATTCCGCCGGACCCTGCCAGCAACGCCGAGAGGGGGATCTTGGTACTTTGGCAAACCTTGGTCTCCATATCACCCGCTCAGGCTTGCACCGACAGTATTGGCTTGTCATTCCGCCGGACCCTGCCCGCAACGCCGAGAGGGGGATCTTGGTACTTTGGCAAACCTTGGTCTCCATATCACCCGCCCAGGCTTGCACCGACCGTATTGGCTTGCCATTCCGCCGGACCCTGCCCGCAACACCTAGAGGGGGATCTTGGTACTTTGGCAAACCTTGGTCTCCATATCGCTGCGCAGGCTTGCACCGACCGTATTGGCTTGCCATTCCGCCGGACCCTGCCCGCAACACCTAGAGGGGGATCTTGGTACTTTGGCAAACCTTGGTCTCCATATCACCCGCCCAGGCTTGCACCTGGAGAGGTCACTCCAGCTTCGCTGCATTGGCGCAGATACAACACGGGGGGTCAAGAGTAATACAGCTGCAAGTCTAGAGTAGGATTATATAGCCACAGCAGACGCTGTAGTGAAACTATCTAAGTGCATATTGCCATTGTCTCTCAAGACAGAAGGTTGTCATAATTATACTTTGAGACAATTAGAGAGATAAGTCGGCGCTATCTAAGACATGTGTAACAAATCATGCATAATTTGTAAATTATATTCGTTTGTTAACAGGCAGTTAATATAAGTGATGGAGATCAGAGTAATCTGACGGAGTTTCTTTGATCTCATAAATAGCCAAGCTTCACTGGTCTGAAACAGTTACAGCCGGTTGATATAGTCTTCGGGGAGAGATCCTGTAAAGCATTACAATAAACAACTTTGGTTAGAACAACTTCACACAGTCTCATTTAAATAACTTCAAAGACCTTTCCGGGCAATTTTAGGAGAAAGGGAGAAGGGGAGGGAGAGAGGGGGGTGAAAAAGTAAAGATTACTAGTAGTCGAATGGAAGCGACAACATGTGATCAGAATGACGTTTCTAGTGTCAAATTAATGAAACGATTAATTTTCGAAACAGACCATAAATATTTAATCGAAGCTGTCATTGTTGGGGTGAGTCTCCATCTCTGATGAAAGAGGTTTTGCAATGACATTACTTTTATTTGATATCTTAATAGCATATAAAAAGTTACATTGAGTTATTTCCATCACACTCAAAACCTAGTAAGCGCCTCAGCGCTCAGCGATATATTTAGCAGCTTTCTTATGATGCTGTTCAGATTGCAATGAAAGACTAGAAATGGGATGGCGAGAAGGGAGACTCTTAACTGTGGAAGAGAAGAACTCTTTATCTTTGGAGTAAAAAAAGATCATCAATTTTTTGGGGGTGTTATTTGTTGGGTTTTTTTTTTTTAATTTCATTTTGATTTTTTTTAAAGGGGGGGTGGGGGACCAAGAACAGAACATAGGTTTGATTCTTGAAAGAAATGTTAACTTTGATATCAATTTGTATCCCCATACTGACAACGTTGACAGCTGTAAAATTTAAAAAAAAAAAAAGACTTGGTGTGGAGCGGGTTAATTGAAAATCTGATAGAGAGCTCAAAATATGCCATGGAGGAGGCCGAGAAATATCAAGATTACCACTTCCGCCTTTAGAAATGACATGGGGAATACCGGCCCACTAAGTCGAGTAATTTGGTCTTGCAAAATTTTTTCTCTTCATGTTTTCAGGCACTTCATTCTATTTTTTACACTTTTCATCAAAATGATATCTAGACAAATTGATTTTTATTCTTGTGTTTTTCAGGTCAGTCTAGAGAGCCTGGCTTGCTTTCTGAAAGTAGACAAGCTTTTGAGAAATTCTTATTTTTTAAGCTAGCTCTGAGGTTAGTTTGATAACTTTAAGATCGAGAATTTTTTTTCCTGAGTCTTGAAGAGCAGATGTTTTTGGTGAGAAACATCATCAGATTTTTTTTACACAGACGCAGTTTTGCAGTCAAGGAATATGAGATTTAGATGTATAAACTAAAGCGTTTATTCATTAACTTATTCTCCAGATTTGTTTTAGCTTCGACAAGACAGAAGGACGATATTGAATTGAATTTTAGTCACTGATGGGATGAATATATTTTCACAATTAATGTGTAGGAAATTGAATTGCTATTTCCTATTATTATTCAAAATGTTCCAATCAATAAAGTTCCATTTTTCATGAACCCGAACAACACTTTGTGAAAAAGAAGCAGCTTTTGAAATTTATTTTTGATTTGTCGTAATCTATGATGGCCGTTACCGTAGCAACACAGCGTAATCATTATTTATTCTTTGATAGTCAGGAAAACTTAGCTTCCCGCCAGCACTGTTGTTGGGTGATTACATGCATAAGAATTATAATTGTTTTTAAAACCTTCCAGTTTAATAAATTTAACTTCACGTGTTGTTTCTGACCGTTTGTGGTCGAATGTCCATTTCACATAGTTATGATTGGCTGATGAAAATGTAAGCAATAGGATATTACTGGCCTTGGGTAAAGTCAAAAAATGGTAACCAAGGCATTGAGCATAAAATCAAACAGCTCAAAATCTGCCCATTGAGAGAAATTCAGGCATTCTTTAAAAAATTTAAAAAAAAAGAAAAGAGAAATAACTTCCCTCACTATTTCCCTTGAGAGGTAGCTACTAGTTCAATAATTGATCCCATGTTTCAGCTCTTACTTCTGGAATGTTTCAAGACTGAAAACCACACTTTAAAGATCTCAGAATCATTCTTCAACCGTTTGAAGAGAACCCATCAAGCAGAAAACTTGTTGATTTAATTTTGGTTAAAGCGGCTACAAGATGAGTTTGTCTCCTCCAGCCTCCCACCAACTCACCAGAATTACCCCCATACACATATAACTCTGTCTGGCAAAACAAAACTTTAAATTGTGCAAGAAGAGGCTAGCTATGGGATAAATCTTTAGGACTTTCATCGCATTTACCATAATTCTCTGCCCGTAACATTTTTCTGGTCAACGTTAAAACAGACCAAGTAATTCTGAGGGAGATCTTATGTACTCTGAAGTTGATAAATTTTCTGTTACGTTCGTTGTGGGAGATAAGACAGTGTGAAAAACAAACGCTGTCTACAGATAGAAGCTACTCAACATCGTGTGACACTTTGCGTGGCCTGGGATTTAATCCTCTTAGTTTACTGGGCGCTGTCCAGTTTTGTTCTTTTTGGTTTACTCTCTAACCCAATTAGTTCTCACTGATCTTGTCTGAGTCACGCGGGCAATTGAACTTCCGGTAGGAGTTTCTGTTTACTCGAGATACAAAACATATGAACAGGCAATAAGATTAACTTTTCTGTATTGAGTGCGGCTTGAGCGAGGGAAATATTTACTGCCTCGCAAAAAAAAAAAACAAAAAAAAAAAAACCGATCAAAATGGGTTATGGTTCTTAACATGAGCGCGTGTAAGCCTATCACCCACTGACTTAGAAAAAAAAAAAAATAAATGAAGTAGAGTTATGGTTCTTTACCTTTCAACTCGCGTAATCATTTCGCAGGTTGATTTGGACGATTAAAGGAACCGGTAAAGCTCAGATGTAGATTATCAAAATTCTAGATAAAAAGATGGTGTAATCCAGGGGAGCTTACTCTAATATTTATTTATTTCCTTCTTCTGATGAAAACTTAAGGATAGTAACTTTACACAAATACACCGTGGGAAGTGATGCAAAGTTTAGTCCCTCACCCTTGACCCAATCCCAGTGAGCGCTTCAAGTTCTAGATGTTTCCTTTTTCGTCATCTTGAAATGCCTGTGATCCCAACCGACTTCTCGGAGCGAAGGATAGATCTAACATGTTTTACGTGAATAATTTGTACGGTGGTGATAGATACAGCCGTTACAAATCTACGGTAGAGCACTGGAGAAAAACAATAGCAAGGCAAATACAGTCGCTTCAAACTTCAAATAAAAGAGAGAGAAAATATGAAAATATGCTTTTTTTACAAAGAAAACATTCATCTAAGCCTTTAATGAAACCTATCACACTGCTGCCTGCACTGTTGCTGTGTAAAGGGAATCAAATATTACTAATTCATTAACGAAAGATAGTTATGGCATGTAATATTTCAGCAGTTTGGAAAATCTGCAGACATTGGAAAAGGAGCCAGAGGAAATCACGAATTAACGGGTCAAATTGCGCTACCCGCAATGGTCAAGAAGCAGATATAATTTTATCCTGTTGACCATTTTGTATCAAGAAATTTATTGACACCATTCTTAAAAATACCTCAGACGCAAAAGATAGGACGTTGTAAATTTGTTATTTAACTTGCCCATTTAAGAAACCTGCACAGATAGCCTCAATGTTCAAGTCATCTTCAAAATTCTATTTGTGTGGTGTTTAAGAAAAACACCAGTTTGACTGAGATATTGAAAAAAGACCATTTGACTAAGATGTTTAAAAAAGACCATGTAACTGAGATGTTTAAAAAAATATACTTTTTGACTGCTTTAATATAAAATCTCATTTTACTGATGATTTGACAAAAAAAATGTAATTGGCATGTCTCAAAAAAAAAATTGGACTGAGACGTTAAAAAAAATAGCATTTGACTGATATGTTCAGAAACTAGCTTATGATTGATGTGTTAAATGGTCACTGCAGTGTGTTAAATTGATCATTTTGACGGAAATCTTAGAAAAGTCTATTTGAGCAAAATGTTTTTAAAAAGACCTTTTAATGCGATGTTAAGATAAAAAAGGACCA
>JAWDGP010003860.1:0-25000 GCA_033675545.1 Elysia crispata | reverse complement strand
ATGGAAAGGATAGGAGAAACAAGTTCATAATCTAGACTAGGAGAAATGGAAGGGAAATGAGAAACAACTTTATAACCTTGACTAGTGGGAGATGGAAGGGTTCGGAGGAACAACTTTATAAGCTGGACTAGTGAGAGATGGAAGAGATCGTAGGAGCAACTTTATAAGCTGGACTAGTGATAGGTGGAAAAGATCGGTGGAGCAAATTTATAACCTGGACTAGTGAGAGAGTGGAGGGTTCGGAGAAGCAACTTTATAACCTGGACTAGTGAGAGAGTAGAGGGTTCGGAGGAGTAACTTTATAACCTGGACTAGTGAGAGAGTAGAGCAACTAGAGCAAGTAGAGTGGAGCAACTTTATAACCTGGACTAGTAAGAGATAGAAAAGATCGGCGGAGCAACTTTATAACCTGGACTAGTAAGAGATGGAAAAGATCGGCGGAGCAACTTTATAACCTGGACTAGTAAGAGATAGAATGGATCGGAGGAGCAACTTTATAACCTGGACTAGTAAGAGATAGGAAGGTTCAGGAGCGACTTTATAACCTGGACTAGTGCGAGATGGGAAGGTTCGGAGGAGCAACTTTATAAACTGGACTAGTGCGAGATGGGAAGGTTCGGAGGAGCAAATTTATAAGCTGGACTAGTGCGAGATGGGAAGGTTCAGAGGAGCAAATTTATAAGCTGGACTAGTGCGAGATGGAATGGATCGGAGGAGCAACTTTATAACCTGGACTAGTGCGAGATGGGAAGGTTCAGAGGAGCAAATTTATAACCTGGACTTGTGAGAGATGGAATGGATCGGAGGAGCAACTTTATAACCTGGACTAGTGAGAGATGGAAGGTTTCGGAGGAACAACTTTATAACCTGGACTAGTGAGAGATGGAAGGGATAGGAGAAGCAACTTTATAACCTGGACTAGTGAGAGATGGAAGGGTTCGGAGGAGCAACTTTATAACCTGGACTAGTGAGAGATGGAAGGGTTCGGAGAAGCAACTTTATAACCTGGACTAGTGAGAGATGGGAAGGTTCGGAGGAGCAACTTTATAACCTGGACTAGTGAGAGATGGGAAGGTTCGGAGGAGCAACTTTATAACCTGGACTAGTGAGAGATGGAAGGGATAGGAGAAGCAACTTTATAACCTGGACTAGTGAGAGATGGAAGGGATAGGAGAAGCAACTTTATAACCTGGACTAGTGAGAGATGGAAGGGATAGGAGAAGCAACTTTATAAGCTGGACTAGTGATAGGTGGAAAAGATCGGTGGAGCAAATTTATAACCTGGACTAGTGAGAGAGTGGAGGGTTCGGAGAAGCAACTTTATAACCTGGACTAGTGAGAGAGTAGAGGGTTCGGAGGAGTAACTTTATAACCTGGACTAGTAAGAGAGTAGAGCAACTAGAGCAAGTAGAGTGGAGCAACTTTATAACTTGGACTGGTGAGAGATGGAAAAGATCGAAGGAGCAACTTTATAACCTGGACTAGTAAGAGATAGAAAAGATCGGCGGAGCAACTTTATAACCTGGACTAGTAAGAGATAGAATGGATCGGAGGAGCAACTTTATAACCTGGACTAGTAAGAGATAGGAAGGTTCAGGAGCGACTTTATAACCTGGACTAGTGCGAGATGGGAAGGTTCAGAGGAGCAACTTTATAACCTGGACTAGTAAGAGATAGGAAGGTTCAGAGGAGCAAATTTATAACCTGGACTAGTGCGAGATGGGAAGGTTCAGAGGAGCAACTTTATCACCTGCACTAGTAAGAGATAGGAAGGTTCAGGAGCAAATTTATAACCTGGACTAGTGCGAGATGGGAAGGTTCAGAGGAGCAACTTTATAACCTGGACTAGTAAGAGATAGGAAGGTTCAGAGGAGCAAATTTATAACCTGGACTAGTGCGAGATGGGAAGGTTCAGAAGAGCAACTTTATCACCTGGACTAGTAAGAGATAGGAAGGTTCAGGAGCAACTTTATAACCTGGACTAGTAAGAGATAGGAAGGTTCAGGAGCAACTTTATAACCTGGACCAGTAAGAGATAGGAAGGTTCAGGAGCAACTTTATAACCTGGACTAGTAAGAGATAGGAAGGTTCAGGAGCAAATTTATAACCTGGACTAGTAAGAGATAGGAAGGTTCAGGAGCAAATTTATAACCTGGACTAGTAAGAGATAGGAAGGTTCAGGAGCAAATTTATAACCTGGACTAGTAAGAGATAGGAAGGTTCAGGAGCAACTTTATAACCTGGACTAGTAAGAGATAGGAAGGTTCAGGAGCAAATTTATAACCTGGACTAGTAAGAGATAGGAAGGTTCAGGAGCAAATTTATAACCTGGACTAGTAAGAGATAAGAAGGTTCAGGAGCAAATTTATAACCTGGACTAGTAAGAGATAGGAAGGTTCAGGAGCAACTTTATAACCTGGACTAGTAAGAGATAGGAAGGTTCAGGAGCAAATTTATAACCTGGACTAGTAAGAGATAGGAAGGTTCAAGAGCAAATTTATAACCTGGACTAGTAAGAGATAGGAAGGTTCAGGAGCAAATTTATAAGTTGGACTAGTGAGAGATGGAAAGGATAGGAGAAACAAGTTCATAATCTAGACTAGGAGAAATGGAAGGGATAGGAGAAACAACTTTATAACCTTCACTAGTGGGAGATGGAAGGGTTCTGGAGGAACAACTTTATAACCTGGACTAGTGAGAGATGGAAGGGATAGGAGAAGCAACTTTATAAGCTGGACTAGTGATAGGTGGAAAAGATCGGAGGAGTAACTTTATAACCTGGACTAGTAAGAGAGTGGAGGGTTCGGAGAAGTAACTTTATAACCTGGACTAGTGAGAGAGTAGAGGGTTCGGAGGAGTAACTTTATAACCTGGACTAGTAAGAGAGTAGAGCAACTAGAGCAAGTAGAGTGGAGCAACTTTATAACTTGGACTGGTGAGAGATGGAAAAGATCGGCGGAGCAACTTTATAACCTGGACTAGTAAGAGATAGAATGGATCGGAGGAGTAACTTTATAACCTGGACTAGTAAGAGATAGAATGGATCGGAGGAGCAAATTTATAACCTGGACTAGTGCGAGATGGGAAGGTTCAGAGGAGCAAATTTATAAGCTGGACTAGTGCGAGATGGAATGGATCGGAGGAGCAACTTTATAACCTGGACTAGTGCGAGATGGGAAGGTTCAGAGGAGCAAATTTATAACCTGGACTTGTGAGAGATGGAATGGATCGGAGGAGCAACTTTATAACCTGGACTAGTGAGAGATGGAAGGGTTCGGAGAAGCAACTTTATAACCTGGACTAGTGAGAGATGGAAGGGTTCGGAGAAGCAACTTTATAACCTGGACTAGTGAGAGATGGAAGGGTTCGGAGGAGCAACTTTATAACCTGGACTAGTGAGAGATGGAAGGGTTCGGAGGAGCAACTTTATAACCTGGACTAGTGAGAGATGGAAGGGTTCGGAGAAGCAACTTTATAACCTGGACTAGTGAGAGATGGGAAGGTTCGGAGGAGCAACTTTATAACCTGGACTAGTGAGAGATGGAAAGGATAGGAGAAACAAGTTCATAATCTAGACTAGGAGAAATGGAAGGGAAATGAGAAACAACTTTATAACCTTGACTAGTGGGAGATGGAAGGGTTCGGAGGAACAACTTTATAAGCTGGACTAGTGAGAGATGGAAGAGATCGTAGGAGCAACTTTATAAGCTGGACTAGTGATAGGTGGAAAAGATCGGAGGAGTAACTTTATAACCTGGACTAGTAAGAGAGTAGAGGGTTCGGAGGAGTAACTTTATAACCTGGACTAGTGAGAGAGTAGAGGGTTCGGAGGAGTAACTTTATAACCTGGACTAGTAAGAGAGTAGAGCAACTAGAGCAAGTAGAGTGGAGCAACTTTATAACTTGGACTGGTGAGAGATGGAAAAGATCGGAGGAGCAACTTTATAACCTATACTAGTAAGAGATGGAAAAAGATCGGAGGAGCAACTTTATAACCTGGACTAGTGCGAGATGGGAAGGTTCAGAGGAGCAACTTTATAACCTGGACTAGTAAGAGATAGGAAGGTTCAGGAGCGACTTTATAACCTGGACTAGTGCGAGATGGGGAGGTTCAGAGGAGCAACTTTATAACCTGGACTAGTAAGAGATAGGAAGGTTCAGAGGAGCAAATTTATAACCTGGACTAGTGCGAGATGGGAAGGTTCAGAGGAGCAACTTTATCACCTGGACTAGTAAGAGATAGGAAGGTTCAGGAGCAAATTTATAACCTGGACTAGTGCGAGATGGGAAGGTTCAGAGGAGCAACTTTATAACCTGGACTAGTAAGAGATAGGAAGGTTCAGGAGCAAATTTATAACCTGGACTAGTGCGAGATGGGAAGGTTCAGAGGAGCAACTTTATAACCTGGACTAGTAAGAGATAGGAAGGTTCAGGAGCAACTTTATAACCTGGACTAGTAAGAGATAGGAAGGTTCAGGAGCAACTTTATAACCTGGACTAGTAAGAGATAGGAAGGTTCAGGAGCAAATTTATAACCTGGACTAGTAAGAGATAGGAAGGTTCAGGAGCAAATTTATAACCTGGACTAGTAAGAGATAGGAAGGTTCAGGAGCAACTTTATAACCTGGACTAGTAAGAGATAGGAAGGTTCAGGAGCAACTTTATAACCTGGACTAGTAAGAGATAGGAAGGTTCAGGAGCAACTTTATAACCTGGACTAGTAAGAGATAGGAAGGTTCAGGAGCAACTTTATAACCTGGACTAGTAAGAGATAGGAAGGTTCAGGAGCAAATTTATAACCTGGACTAGTAAGAGATAGGAAGGTTCAGGAGCAACTTTACAACCTGGACTAGTACGAGATGGAATGGATCGGAGGAGCAACTTTATAAGCTGGACTAGTGCGAGATGGAATGGATCGGAGGAGCAACTTTATAACCTGGACTAGTACGAGATGGAATGGATCGGAGGAGCAACTTTATAAGCTGGACTAGTGCGAGATGGAATGGATCGGAGGAGCAACTTTATAACCTGGACTAGTACGAGATGGAATGGATCGGAGGAGCAACTTTACAAGCTGGATTAGTGCGAGATGGAATGGATCGGAGGAGCAACTTTATAAGCTGGACTAGTGAGAGATGGAATGGATCGGAGGAGCAACTTTATAACCTGGACTAGTGAGAGATGGAATGGATCGGAGGAGCAACTTTATAACCTGGACTAGTGCGAGATGGAATGGATCGGAAGAGCAACTTTATAAGCTGGACTAGTGCGAGATGGGAAGGTTCAGAGGAGCAAATTTATAAGCTGGACTAGTGCGAGATGGAATGGATCGGAGGAGCAACTTTATAAGCTGGACTAGTGAGAGATTTGAGGGTTGAGATGAGAAACGTTAACAGTTGAATTATCAAGAGATGAGAGGGTTGGATGGAATAGCTTTATAATCAGAACTAGTTAGAGATGAGAGGGTTGGAAGGAATAGCTTTGTAATCTGGACTAGTTAGAGATGAGAGGGTTGGAAGGAATAGCTTTGTAATCTGGACTAGTTAGAGATGAGAGGGTTGGAAGGAATAGCTTTGTAATCTGGACTAGTTAGAGATGAGAGGGTTGGAAGGAATAGCTTTGTAATCTAGACTAGTTAGAGATGGGAGGGTTGGAAGGAATAGCTTTGTAATCTGGACTAGTTAGAGATGGGAGGGTTCAAAAGATCAACTTTAATAACTGGATCATGAGAATAGTCTGAAATTTGAGGTTTGGAAGGAGCATTTTTGTAACCAGGGTGAGTAAGGGATGAGAGGGTTCTAACCTGCGCTAGTTCTCGGTTTTACTGTTGCCTGTTCTTTACAAACCATTATTTATATGAACACATTTTGTGATGCTGACTGAAGTTTACGTCTTATTAAGTAGTTTATACTAATCTTCTCAGATATAACCATATTTGACTTCATTGTTTGATGCGTTATCAGAAGTTGAGACTACTCTCCTCAGATATAATTATGTTTGACTTCATTGTTTGATGCGTTATCAGAAGTTTATACTAATCTACTCAGATATAATCATGTTTGACTTCATTGTTTGATGCCTTATCAGAAGTTAATACTAGTCTACTCAGATATAATCATGTTTGACTTCATTGTTTGATGCGGTTCTCTCACTTTGATCTCCAACCCTTCAGCAGCGTACGCCGCCGCCCGGAGAACGTTACTGGGCCCTCAGGAGTGTATCGAGCAGTGCCAGGCCAAGTGTGGCGGAGTCTGCTACATGAGCATGATCTTCCATTACACCTGCAGCTGTTCCAGGTTCGGCTAGCTTGAGGAGCAGTCGATCTTCAGCCGGGCCTCAGCACCAGGTGATCTAGGATGGGACACACTCACATACAGACTCACACGTCCTTTCTGGATTGGTCATCTGAGATGTCCTGATCTGGTGTTGAACGTCTTTGGAATTGGACCTGTTGGGCTTGGCTGAATCGTTGTCTTCGTGTTGTGTCGTTTTTGTTTTTTTGTTTTATTATTAAAGTAATAACGATGTAATTATATCTGTCGTTGTAAAGTTCGTTATTGAAATTTATCGGTGTTTTTTTTTAAACCTCTGTGGTGGTAAAAAAGAACTTTGGAAATCAGGTTGTTTTCTTCAAAGAGTTTTAAAACGTTAGACCCATTAACATCGGTGTATATTATTCTGTGTTATATAATCAATAAATATGCCAGTACAAATGAGATGAGATATTTTAAGTAAAAAAAAGGCGAAGAGTTTTTTTTTCTCCTCCAAAAATGAATATATAGATTCCGCATTATACTACTTGCAAAATATGTCCAAGCACATCTTTTTCTAATCTTGGAGTTGGTCTTTCTAAATGTCAACTTTATTTTACAATAAAGAACAATTTCTTTTCAGGCAGTTTCTTTTCGATATATTTGTTAAACCTGAAGTGATAGTCTAATGATAGTGATGATTTTTTGCTGTTGTTATCTAGATGGGAAATACATGATCTTTTACCAATATTTCACGATTAGGAATCTACCGTTACTTTATTTGTGTCAAGAAAATATCTAAATGATTACAAATAGGGAAAATATTTCTTATTGCTTAAACACAAATGAATTTAAAATCTTTGGTAATTGTTTGCATTATAATGACGCTTTAAGTTGTCAGTCGGTCACGGGTTCCCATGACTTCTTTTTTATGCCATTGATTTCCCTTTGATTACAAAATTATTTCGCGTTTTGTAATTGATCTGACCTCAGTTTCTTACCACGTCCCAAGGTTCACGTTTAGATCACTAGAAATGGTTTGATTACAAAATAGCTCTGCTCTCAGATTCTTAATAACTAATAAACAATTTATTTATCACCTGAACAATACTGTAGTTTTCTGGTCTTTTTTGTTTCTTTTCTGGCATGAAGAACACTTTTTATTATAACATACAACATTTTTTTGAGATTGCTAAAGAACTGTTAATTTGTTGAGGTGATTTGACTTGAGTCTGAGCGAGGTCTTAGAATCTAACTGAACTCTCAGGATCAACTATTAGTACTATCTTACACAAAAGAGTTTCTGCTACAACTCTCTCTCTCTCTCTCTCTCTCTCTCTCTCTCTCTCTCTCTCTCTCTCTCTCTCTCTCTCTCTCTCTCTCTCTCTCTCTCTCTCTCTCTCTCTCTCTCTCTCTCTCTCTCTCTCTCTCTCTCTCTCTTTATCTATCTTTCTATCACTCTCTCTCTATCCCCCTCACTCTCACGCTCTCTCTCTCTCTCACGTTCTCTCTCTCCTTCTCCCTCTTCCTCTCTCTTTATCTCTTTATCTACCTATTTATCACTCATCTCTATCACCATCTCCCTCTCTCTCTTTATCAAAATCTAGAGTCAATTTGATCTAACCTCAATGTACAAGGTATCTTTGAGGTATTATAACTAAACTTCTATTCTCTCTCCGAACTTCTTCCACGGTCAAAGTGACCTTTTTTTTTATTCTTCCCTCTAGATCTAAACTGCTAGATGCAAATGGACAAAATCTTCCCTAGCGAATAAAAATCTTTATTATCCAATTCAAGAGGAAATAGATACTGTCTACTAAGGTATGCCACAATCATCCTTTGCTTTTCATTGCATGCTAGTAAAATGATATACAAATGATGTCAGACTGAGCCAAGTTTCTCTCAAAGTTAACACACATACAACTCTTCTTAAAGAACGCAAGGAATGTCATCCGACCTGCGGGAAAAAGAAGCAATTAGTGTTTAATTTCATAAATTAATGGGTTTTTTTCTTCCTGGACGTGTTTCCACCCTATCTACGGATTTATGATATAAATATTTTCAATAAGCCTGGATTTGTAATCATTTAGAAAAATAGGTTATAGTGTTTTAGTTTAAGAAAATAATGAGTAACTTTACTCTGTGATGTTTTATAAATTCCGTAGCTCTTAATGTCTATTGCGGTGCCTCAGTCAAGTGTAGTGAAATTTGAGAAGTCATTCAAGTTAAGAAAAAATTATGAGAAAAATACTAATTATGTACTTTACTAATCTATCTAAAGATACATTTTAAGTTAAACGCGTTTCAGAAGGCCATAGATTCCTGCCAAAAGTGCCTACTGAAGAATCGCTTTGTGGGAATCCATAGCAGCACGTCTGTTTAAACCTAGATGATAATGAGTATTTGAAAGTACCTTTAAATAGATTCGATATTTACCAAATAGGAATAGTTGGCTAATTCTGTAGAATCCAATTTTTTTTAAAGTTTTTTTTTATCAATTAGGTTTAAATGATTGCGCAGCTATGAATTCCCGAAAGGCAGTGCACCATTTTGCACATTATGCGGTAATCGCAAGTCTTCTATGGTAGGTTTAAAAAGATCTTAAAATAAATTGTGGAAAAAACAAGTTCATTTCCCATATTAGCTAACTATATGCATTCGTAATATGCAATATCTTTTGCTTAGACTGAACTTCACATTCTATAAAAGTCTACCACAAGAACTATCAACTCATGTAGATAAATCTTAGTTTTAAGATTCTCGATTTCTGTGTTATCATCTCAGATCACTCATATTAAAAAAGTTTGAAGCTCTGTATACATATAAAACTGTGCGGGCTAGACATCTGGATCAAATCAACCTGAAATGATGTTATGATAATTATGGTTTTTTTTTCTGGTTTTTTTTTTCCTTGGATTATTGCCTGTGTGATATCTGTGCAATCATCACAGATCACTCGTATTAAAAAAAGTATGAAGCTCTGTATATATAAAACTGTGAGGGCTAGACATCTGGATCAAATCAACATGAAATGATGTTATGATAATTATGGTTTTTTTTCTGTTTTTTTTCCTTGGATTATTGCCTGTGTGATATCTGTGCAATCATCACAGATCACTCGTATTAAAATTAATTTGAAACTCTTCCTATACAAGATTGTGAGGGCTAAACATCTGAATCAAATCAGCATGAAATAATAGTACGATAATCATGTTTTGTTTTTCTTTTTTTTTTCTGTGGCTAATTGCCTATGTATGTGTCTACGTATCCGGTAGTATTTTACACTTGTAGAATTTCTGTTTAGCTAAGAGAATATCATGGGTGATTTTAAATCCGTAAGTTCATCATAATCTACAGTCCTTCCATAAAGGGACAAAGGTCATTCCAAGCTTTCTGTTGAGACTGATAGGTTTTTGTTCTATTACTATCATAAAGATTTGCAGTGAAAGAACTCCAATTTCACCATCTCAACCACCTCAAGTGAACTTGGAAAGTTTCTTTCTCCTCTCTGTGCTGAATCCCGTGAAATCTCTTCAGACCTAATACATTAATACCCATGTTTACTGCGATGAGAGGACCTCTAGCGGACAGTCGCTCTGTCTCTAGGCAGAAAACAACTTCCTGATTATCTTACTTATCAGTGAGAGCTGCACAGAGAGAGAGAGAGAGAGAGAGAGAGAGGACGAGAGCGAGAGAGCGAGAGCGAGAGAGAGAGAGAGAGAGAGAGAGAGAGAGAGAGAGAGAGAGAGAGAGAGAGAGTCCGAGGGGAATGAGTCCGAGAGAGATCGAGAGATTAAGATTAATCGTAAAAATTAGGCCTAGTAGGATTATAGTTCTCGAGGACAGGTTAAGCTATATGGCTGATCACCTCATGCAGACCTTACACATGGTACTGGATGGGTCGATTGATTGGGGAGAAGATGCAGGATGGTTTGATTCATGTGGACCCGTTTACGATAGAGAGAGGGATAGAGAGAGGGATAGAGAGAGGATCAGGAAGAGGTATAAGAAATATAGACAAAGTGAGAAACAGATTTATGGGAAATGGCAGAAGGAGGGAGAGATATTCAAAGTAAAGAGGAGATACAGAGAGACACAGAGAGAGAGAGAGAGCGAGAGAGAGAGAGAGAGAGAGAGAGAGAGAGAGAGAGAGAGAGAGAGAGAGAGGTGGATTGTGCTCTGTTGACGTCCGAGAAAGACACAAGAATGGACACAGGGTCTATCGCGGATAATACCAGTAATCTTGTGGAATCTGACAGAATCTTGGCATCAAGATTGATAGCAGTGGTACCGAACTCGGGTTGAGGGAGTCATCAGGGTATATAACTCACACTATAGTGATATCAGAAGTTTGGAAATCTAACACTCTCAAAGGCTCTCTTTTTCTCTCCCTCTCTGCCTGTCTGTCTGTCTGTCTGTCTGTCTCTCTCTCTCTCTCTCTCTCTCTCTCTCTCTCTCTCTCTCTCTCTCTCTCTCTCTCTCTCTCTCTGTCTCTCTCTCTGTCTCTCTCTCTGTCTCTGTCTCTCTGTCTGTCTGTCTGTCTGTCTGTCTGTCTGTCTGTCTGTCTGTCTGTCTGTCTGTCTGTCTGTCTCTCTCTCTCTCTCTCTCTCTCTCTCTCTCTCTCTCTCTCTCTCTCTCTCTCTCTCTCTCTCTCTCTCTCTCTCTCTTCTTTCTGCCTTCTTTCTGTCTCTTTGACTTTGCTTTCTGTAATCTTCATTTCCTCGTAGCGTCCATCTTTCCCGCTCTTTCCGCCGAGCTTTTCATTTATTCTAATTTCTATTTATTGTGTAGTTTATTATAAATTATAAATATGATAAATCTAATCTAGCACAGTGTGATCTTATTCTAATTTTAGCGCGGGACATTTATAATTGTGTTTGTGACCTTTCTGTATCCTTTACATATAAATTATACGAAGATTTTCTTTAAAATCACCTACACTCATTCATGACTTGTGACAAAGAGGTCATAGATCAAAGTAATGTCTTCCCATAGCAAAGTCAACTGATTGTAGGAAACCACAGGAAAGTGCAGGCCACAATAGCAAACCAAAGAAAACGGGAAAAATGCATTTATCCTTAACTCTGATTATCTTTCCTTTACGAAAGAAAAAAAAAAGTTTTCAGATGGCTTTTACTATTAATTAATTACACACAATCAACCACTTTGACAATTGAAGAAAATGTCCACAGACACAGTATATAAATATATAATGAAGAAGATTTCTCATATAGTAATATTCTTGAGCCCATTTTCGTGTTAACTGTTGTGTTGAGGGTAAAAAAAAATGTGCTTTCAGCAGAAAGAATAGCTTTAGATCTTATATCTATGATTCTGCAGAGAAGCTACGTTTTATGAATAAGAAAAATAGAATACACGTATTTCAAAGAGTGATAACCCAACACGAGCGAGGAAATGAACGCGATTGCGCCAAAACTTTTATCCCTCAGAATGAAATACATGTAGACTAATAAACTACAGACCTGCATGTTTATTGAAGGCAGGTAGCGAGTAGAATGTTGGCTTACTATTTAAAAAGAAGCAAACACTAGACAGGCCATAGCTCGGCGTTCATTAAGTTCCCAATTGATTACAGCCAGCAGCTTTCACATGTTAAAAATAATAAGATAAAAATGTATGCGCACTGATCAATTTCAAGTAAGAGTGCTAGGTGTCGACAAGTCTCACAAATAGTGTGGGCACACTGCCTGAAAACAAGAAAAGCCCTAACATGCCACAAATGTGCCTGCAATAAGTTCTCAACTAATCGCAAAAACTTTGACACGTTATTAAAAAAAAAATATGAAAATAAAAATGTATGTGCCCTGAAAATTTTAAACTTTGAGAATGACTTTTGACAACTGCAGTCTGATTGTAAGCTAGACAGGCTTGTGGTGGCCTGGATATCTAGCGTGGCTCAGATCATCTGATGTGCTCACTCCATGTCTACCTCAGTCAGAGCACCTCTACACAGTGAGACAAGAGACTGAGGAAGCTTGGGAATCGTCCAATCCGAGTTGGGCCTCAACTTATTAGCTCTACTGTGTCTGCCGAGTATGCATGAAATCCGTTGCACATTCCCCCAGCTCCCATTACCCCGACTGTCCTTGACGTTTCTTGATCATGTTTTCAGACTAGACCAAAGGTCGGCAGCCCGTGGCTCTGGAGTCACATGCAGCTCTTTCATTTCTCCGATGCGGCTCCCTGTGGCATTCGAAAATGATTATTACTGGGTATCTAACTAAAATGTATTTTATTTCAGTTCAAAATGATTTCTTTGCATGCAGAAATGTAATTTCGTTTTATCTGCAATCTTTCACCGTTTTCATAAGTGCAAAAAAATGTAAAAAAAAAAAAAATTAAAAAATTAAAAAATTATAATTATGCAGTGTTATTTCATTTTAAATGTCCAAAGAGTTTTGTGGCTCAGTGTTTTCTTTACTGTGGGAAACGTGTCCGAATGGCTCTTTGAGTGGTCAAGGCTGCCGACCCCTGGACTGGACCTTCCTATTCTGGGCTGTCATGATCCGATTTCAAGCTTTGTGTATTACTCCTTTTTCCTATTTTTAATGACCGAGCCAGCTTCTCTTCACAACCCCGTTGATTTGGACAAATGACCATTAGAGTTTGGGTTGCTTGACATGCATTTTTTCTCGAGCTTCATCGGGCACAAAATCTCGACACCATCTTCTAATATATACAAATAACAGTTTCTGGTGTGAATAGAAATGATCTATGTCAAATGAAATGTTGTGTTTTTTTCCCTGAACTCTGGAGATTTCTATCCCTAGCCATCTTGTAAGTACCCTATGTGTTTGTCAAAACAAGGGGAAGCGCTTGCATCATTGTATAAGATTGGGAAACTTAGTTGTGTTCAAATTCATGATACATGTTACTTGTTATGGGCACAGCACTGTTCAAGATTGACAAGGGACAAATGATTAAATATCGATAATTTCCTTATCACCGACTGAAAACTGAACAAAATTATTAAACTGCAAACAAGAAGAGGATGTTTCTGAAATGATTTAATTGTAATATGAGCACCAAAAAAAAAAAGCCAAATCAATATTGGCATTATACTAGGAGTGCTTTGAAAAAAAAAATAATAATATTAAGTATAAGTTTCATAACAAAATATAATTATGATTACATGCATGTCGATTAAATGAGAGCACAAAAATGTTACCCTGTAATCTCACAAGAGGCTTCAGTAGAATCTAAACAAAAACAAATGAATGTAAATCAGATCTTGAAGCTCATATTCTGTAAAAAGTGAACATCTTTGAAATGAACTTAAATTTTAAGCACCAGATACATCTCAAGGAGAGGATGCCTTTAAAAATTAAAGAACTGAACACATGAAACAATATTTTGAATATTTGTAGTACCATCATGAAAAGAGAGCCAAAAAGCTAATGCTTCAATCCATAGCAGCATAGGCCCATTTGCAGCAGAACTCAAATAGTTACAGATAATTTTGATCTACAGACTCTAATAATACAGTAAAACTCAAATAGTTACAAAGAATTTTGATCTACAGACTCTGATAATACTGTAAAACTCGAATAGTTACAAAAAATTTTGATCTACAGACTTTGATAATACAGTAAAACTCGAATAGTAACAAAGAATTTTGATCTACAGACTTTGATAATACAATAAAACTCGAATAGTAACAAAGAATTTTGATCTACAGACTTTGATAATACAGTAAAACTCCAATAGTTACAAAGAATTTTGATCTACAGACTTTGATAATACAGTAAAACTCGAATAGTAACAAAGAATTTTGATCTACAGACTTTGATAATACAGTAAAACTCCAATAGTTACAAAGAATTTTGATCTACAGACTTTGATAATACAGTAAAACTCGAATAGTAACAAAGAATTTTGATCTACAGACTTTGATAATACAGTAAAACTCGAATAGTAACAAAGAATTTTGATCTACAGACTTTGATAATACAGTAAAACTCCAATAGTTACAAAGAATTTTGATCTACAGACTTTGATAATACAGTAAAACTCGAATAGTAACAAAGAATTTTGATCTACAGACTTTGATAATACAGTAAAACTCGAATAGTAACAAAGAATTTTGATCTACAGACTCTAATAATACAGTAAAACTCAAATAGTAACAAAGAATTTTGATCTACAGACTTTGATAATACAGTAAAACTCGAATAGTAACAAAGAATTTTGATCTACAGACTTTGATAATACAGTAAAACTCGAATAGTAACAAAGAATTTTGATCTACAGACTTTGATAATACAGTAAAACTCAAATAGTAACAAAGGATTTTTATATACAGACTAATAATACAGTAAAACTTCAATAGTTACAAAAAACTCGAATAGTTACAGATAATTTTAATCTTCAGGCTCTAAACATACAGCAAAACTCAAACTGTTTCAAAGAATTTTGATTCTACAGACTCTAATAATACAGAAAAACTCAAATAGTAAAAAAGAATTTTGATCTACAGACTCCAATAATACAGTAAAACTCAAACAGTTACAAAGAATTTTGATCTACTGACTCTACTACAGTAAAACTCAAATAGTTAAGAATTTTGATCTACAGACTCTGATACATAAACATAAATAGTTACAAACATTTTGATCTAAAGAGTCTAATAATACAATAAACCTCAAATAGTTAAAAATAAGTTGGATCTACAGACTCTTACAGTAAAAATCAAATAGTTACAGATAATTTTGCTCTACAGACTCCAGTACAATTAAAACTCAAATATCTGACTAGTTAAAAGGAATTTTGATCTATCGACTCTAACAATGCAGTAAAACTCAAACAGTTACAAACAATTTTGGTCTACAAACTCTTAGCCTAAAGAAATACTCAAATAGCTGCATGAATATCGATTCATAAGGCAACCACAGAAGAAATAAAAATACCCTTGATTTATAAAATCGCACAGACGAGTATGTTTTACAAATGGCTGCAACATGAGTGTCTAAATGCACAGAACAAGGGTCGACAGGTTCAGAAAGAAAAAAACATGTTCAGGCCAGTCTTACAGAAAAATAGAGATAAGTAACTAAAAAAAAAAAGCTAGTCCTGAATCGCATGTTATATGAGTGTTTTTGTGGAATCAATATTAAACAAGGACCTAGTAGTAGCAGTGGCAGTAGTAGTAGTAGCAGTAGTAGCAGCAGCAGCAGCAGCAGCAGCAGCAGCAGTAGTAGTAGTAGTAGTAGTAGTAGTAGTAGTAGTAGTAGTAGTAGTAGTAGTAGTAGTAGTTGTAGTAGCAGTAAGTGGTAGTGGTAATAGTAGTAGTAGTAGTAGTAGTAGTAGTAGCAGTAAGTGGTAGTAGTAATCGTAATATTTGTAGCAGCAGCAGTAGAAGTAGTAGTTGCAGCAGTAGTGGCAGTATTAATAGTATGTGCTAGTATAAAATTATGACAGAGGATCAGATTCCAGAAAATGGTATGCACAATGATAGGATGGATAGATGACTATCAAAAAGCTGGAACTTGATAGCCCAGATTACAAGGCAGATAGTACTTGCTATTTACAAGGATAGAAATGATTTTCATGTAGTAGTTGTTATGTACAAAGATGGAATTTTCTGGTAATAGTTGATATGTACAAAGGGTCGGAAAAAAATTTCTCAGATAGCTAAATTCTGCCGGGGAAGAGTGCATATTTTTAACAACATACATTATGCTTTAAGTTCTCAGTTCTCAGTGCTAGCTAGGCTGTGAAATACTTTAATGAATGCCAACAACATTTATCTTTGTCACAACATAAATATCAAACATCTGACACAGTTATTTAAGATATTCAATGTTTCAATCTAAACAAGCTAATTATTTGTTTTTCGAAAGATTAAAATCCTTGATTAAAATAAAGATTTGAGTAAGAGAAGAAGAAAGTAAGACAACAGGTAGATACATGAAGGATTTCTTGGAATCTGAAAAATATAAATAAATTATGTCCAATACTCCGCTATGGATTTACACATCCTAAGAAATTAAATGATTTTTTTTTTCAAACCCGCTTAATTTTCAGGATTTAAAACAAATTGTATTTATGGAATTTCTTCAGACTCATTTTCAGAATAAAATAACCAGGTAAAGGGGACATAATAAGTTAGGTTGAACTTTAAAAAATAGCTTTGAGACATTCCCTCTAAGAATTGTTTTACCACAGACAATGATATGTGAAAACTAAAAAAAAAGTGTCAGAAATTGATTGACAAATCTAAAGTACAGCAACACTACAAGCCACACAAAAAGTCTTTAAAAATGTAATTGGTACAGGTTAGCCATAATGAGTGATATGATAGCACAGCATAAAGTACATGTATATATGATCAACAAAACCAGGTTACCTTTAGCACATTCTTAGGACACCTGCAATAAACTTCATTCAAGAAATAGCTTGACTGGAAATCAATATTTGTCTTAAAGTATTGTTGTTTACTCTTACTCCTATTAATTATAGTTGTAACACATAGATCACTTCTTACTCCTGCTTACTCCTAGAATGCTCAAGTTATAACACACATTTCATTATTTATTCATTTATAGAGAGGGACAGGTTTCTGTCACTATAGCTGTACCACAGAAATCTCTGATTGATATTGTCCAGGTTGCTTTAATAAGGTAGAGGGTATAAAGTGAAGGACAGATTCCTCCAGTTCAGTCTGTGATGACAAAGATTAATATGTTTGAATATTGAAGCTTCAAATAAATTCATTTCTCCTCAGTTTGCTTGGCTTATCTTACACACGAGATTTGAACATAAATCTTTCATGCATGCATGTTTATACTTGTGGTTGTGACAGCTAGTAGAGAAACTGGGTTACTGAGAAAAAGGAGTAATTGGAGATAAGCAAGTATTTGGTCAGCAAGCTTGTTTTCTATGATTTAACTTGAGACAATTGCTTCTGTTGTTACTATCAACACTATCACTGCTGGATAAATGGTTGGATTTTAATGCTCTTTGGTCTACAGATGGTGAGCAAAATGATTGCAAACATCTTTCTGGGTTCAAGTCTCCCAGGGTGATTTTTAATGAAAAATGTTGGATAACTACTTGCAAACTACCTTGATAAAAGAGTAAAGATTTCACAGAGATCTAAAGGGGATATGCAAGGGAAAACAGACAATTTGATGGCAACATAATTTCAACAAATACACGTTTGACATAATTGTGCAGGATTGCATATTTAGAGAGGAAAATTCCTGGAAAATTCATGATTTTTTTTTTCTGCATGGTCCTTAGCACACCATTCATGGCATGGTGCTGGCTTTGCCTTACACCATAACTTCGTAAAAAATAAGCTTAAAACAGAGACATTATCTAAAGTGTTTCCTCTGATATTAAAACACAACCTTCTCAATAAAGTAGAACATTTATAATTTTTAATAATAAAGTAAATATTACTGTAAAATTTAAAATATTTTAAGTAGCAAGGCACGAGTAATAAAGTGTAGCAAATTGCATGTAAAATCGTTGTTGTTTTTATTTATGTTCGATTCCATTATATTTGAAGAAAAAAAAAAGAACACATGTTTGTCTGGGGAAAAAAACCCTGACAAAGTATTTAATTAAAATGCATTAAGATCTATTATTGCATGGCAAAGTCAAACATTTAATATACATAAACAAGTTCACAAAAAATAGTTTCACAACTATAAGCTGTAGAAGAATAACAATTGATTTAACTAGATGTAAGTCCTCATTTGCTTTAAAGCACCACTTTGAAATAATAGCAGAAATCTGGATTAGCTTTAAAAAAATTCAACATCTCATGCAAAATTAACATTCTAAACATAAGATAAGGAAACTAGCATATGATTGTAAACTGCATTCTTGTCTTGTAAACAAGGAAGAGAAATAATTTTTTCAGGGTTCAAATTACTGAAAATCTGAGCAAACAACTCCAGGGTTAGCAAAAATGAATGAATGGTAAGGATTCAGCTAAAGCGAGGCTTGCGTTCAGCTGCAAACCCATGCTTCTTGTAAAACACAATTGGTCAACAGTGGCTAGGCTTCCTTTTTCTTCCTGTTTATTCTATTATAGAAAACTTGTGAATTTTTTTTGTGTAAGTTTTGTTTTTAAAGCTAAATTCAATAAGCACCAATGTATGACTTGCAGTAAGTACAAGAAAGTCATCTCTTTTTGGTAAATCCATTCTGGAAACATATGTATGTATAAAGCAAGAGTAGAAAACTAGAAAGGAAACATATGTAAAACTACAAGAATTTTATGTGTAGGTTTAAACAGCTATTTAATCAATGTAATTAGCCCAATGAGTGGGCTCTTACCGTTTTCCACAAAGATTATCCTGTTTCATCATTCTCAACCACACCACAATGAAATGAACATTAACTTTCAATCACTCCTGGATCAATAGACGGATTATTTTGACATTATTCATATTTTGACATGATCTGAGCACATAACTTTAGATATGTAAGGGGAAAAATGCGTTCCATTTGGTTAAAAAAAATTTTTTTGTACGTACAATAGTAAAATCAACATTTCTGTAAAGGGACATTAGACGGGGCTGTATAAGGCCATAATGTGTAAAATAAAAACGTATAGATTTGATGAGTAACGCTTTAAAAAATAAAACTTTTGTAAGGCACCAGTTCATATTTAAGGAATAAACCTTTCTTCCATTTGAAAGTATTCTTTAAACACATATAATTAATTTTTTTCTTGAAACTGCCACCCTTCTTCAAATTCAATGAATTTATTGAGTCTCAAGATATGTGACTTGAATTTATCAATACTATGGAGGTCTATGTAATGATAAGGTCTCAACATTTATGTGAGATGGAGAGAGACAAGCAAATTTCATATTTTGCCATGACTTTAAAACACTTCCCAGCTCAAACAGTAGGGGACTTACACCCATATATTTTTCTTATTTCTAAGAGACATGGGAAACCATAACTAGGAAGAATGTGTTATTAATTTGTCAAATATATTATATATTATTAATACTAAAACTTTTCTTTGTTGCATGTAATATGTTAACACGGACATAAGAGCAATAGATGAGTTGATCAGATCTTGTTGTAAGTAATATATGTTATCAACGACATGACTAAATAGGTGAATTAATCAGATCTCGAGGCACGTAACATATGTTATGATTGACATGAGAGTAAAAGGTGAGTAATGAGATCCGGGTTTTATGTAGCCTATGTTATCACTAACATAAGAGTTATATGTGAGTTAATCAGATCATTTGGTAACATATGTGTTTTGACTGACATGAGAGAATATGGTGAATTGATCAGATCTGTGTTGCATGTATTATAGATGATCACTGACATGAGAGAATAAAGTGAATTGATCAGATCTGTGTTGCATGTATTATAGATGATCCCTGACATGAGAGTAAATGGTGAATTGATCAGATCTGTGTTGCATGTATTATAGATGATCACTGACATGAGAGAATAAAGTGAATTGATCAGATCTGTGTTGCATGTATTATAGATGATCACTGACATGAGAGAATATGGTGAATTGATCAGATCTGTGTTGCATGTATTATAGATGATCACTGACATGAGAGAATAAAGTGAATTGATCAGATCTGTGTTGCATGTATTATAGATGATCACTGACATGAGAGTAAATGGTGAGTAGATAAGATCTTGCTGCAAATAACATATGCTTCAGATCATGTTGCTGGTAATAGTTACTTATGATTAACATGAGAGGAATAGGTGAGTTGATAAGATCTGTGTTGTTTGTAACAAAAAATATGTTATGACAATCATGAGGGTAAAAGGTGTGTTGTTAAGGCTGCCATATGAGACATTGTGTTGCTTTGCATAAAAAAATGTTCCAGATATATTTTGTTTTGTTTTGTTTTTTTGTTTTTTTCATAAAGAAAAACCAAACAAAAATTATTTTCAGATCATCTGTAGGTCCATTGCATTTTCAGGTGAGGCAAGCCATGTAAAATTACGTGTTCGCTTTAGGCCATTTATTTATGAATAATGTGTGTGTCTGTAGTGTTTGTGCTTCTGGCCATCTATTGTATAATAACATTTTAACTGTCTTAATCTCGATGCCTTAAAGCCTAATTTTGATCACTTCCTCACAGAAGTAGCTGCTATCAAAACTGTGAGGTGCCCAGTTTTTGCATAATACAATCTTGGTTACCATAATCTCTTGATGTCGCAGGAGCTGTCGGCAATTTTAGCCCAAAGCAACTAAAAGCAGCTTCATCTGTGAACAGATTCCACATCAGATCTGTTCATCAGACAACAGAGATGGACTCAATCTCATCGTCATCCATGTCAAAAGTGGAGTTAAAGAACGCCTGGTTGGGCCGCCTCATCTCACGCTCTTTCTGTCGCTCTCGCACAAACCTTCTGTCGTAGCTTCGCCTTCCCCTGCCTAGCCCCTGGTGGGGCTCTCTATAATCAGCTGGAGGGTACGGTACATGCCAAAGACCCCAGTTCCCTCTAGCTTTTGGCCTGGCTCCACCGAGAGAGATATCAGGTGCACCTACATGATGACCCGTATTTCCAACGTTGTATGAATGAGCAAACACGTTGTTCATGTAGCCTGGCCCAGCGTTGGGGTAGCCACCTAAACCATGCATGCCTTGCCCCATGTAATGGTAGGGTGGGTAAGCTGAGCCTCCATAATGATAACCCTCCATGCCAGTGAAACCAGGATAGGCCCCACCCATTCCATAACCTTTCTTGCCCATATATGGGTATGTCCTATCCATCATAGGTTCTGCCGAAGAGAATGTCATAAAAGGTTGGGGAGGAGCACCTCCCATGTAAGGGTCTCTTCCCGCAGACATTGGATATGGCCCAACCCCTCCCCCTGCAAAATAGCTGGGGTTTGCAGGGGGCGGAGGTGTGGGTGGCACTATTTGAGATGGCCTGCCCATGGGAATGTTTCGGTTGTAGGCGCTGAATCCGCCAGCTTCAGAGCCAGAGCTTGACCCACTCTTCCCTAGCAGCACGCCCCAGTTACCACAAGAAATATCAGCCATCAGGGCATGAAGAGGTGGTAGACCATTGGATAAGGTTGCCGAGGAATTCTTCCTTCCATGACTCAACTCCCCATTCTGCTTTTGGTGGTGAAGTTCTTGATGATGAGTTTCTACGGTCACCGTTCTGAGGTGTTGCACCCGCTGCTGTTTTGTTGCGGTACCCTTGATAGCAGGTGAGGCTGATGTGTGCTGCAGTCGCTGCTGCTGGCGTTGCATTTGCTCCCACATTAATTTTTCCACTTCATCCTGAGGAATCAAGAAAAGTAGGCCTTTGTAATATTGGCAAAAATATTAATGATGTCATCACCAAAAGAAGCTGTTGTCACTTAATATAATAACATTTAGGAGTATGAAATGGAAGAAAAATGGGGAAGGAGGAAGAACAAAAAAAATGCAGTACTGATACCTTCTATCTACTTCATAATATATACCATTGTTTGCAGTCCTCTTATCACAGTAACTATATTGTACCAATGATGGATGAATAATTTTGATTAAAGAAACGCTAAGCTATCACATTAAAGTCATTTACCTCAGAGGAAGAAGCTTGAGTTGACGAAGAGTTTCTGCTAACAACACTGCCCGCTCTATTCCTGGAGTTTCTGTTGCTGTTACTGGCAGACTGCAACTCATTCTCAAGGTGTCTCTGCATCCTCTTTGACAGCGTTTGCTTCGGCTTAGCATCACGTTCATCAGCGGTGCCCGAGAGTTGAGTTTCCTCTAGATCCACAACTTCCAGCATATCACCGACCTTGCGACCTGTGGGAGATGCTGCTTCCCCCACCCCTCCTTTCACTCCCATCTCTATGTCTACATCTTTTCTAGAGTTGTTACTGGCAGCAGACCTTTTGGATGAGAAGATTTTGAAATCTGTCTTAGGTTTGGCTGGGCCAAACTCCAGCCGAGGCCTTGGTTGGATCGATGAGACACCGGTTAACGAGCTATTCTGTGACATCCTGTTGATTCCGTGGTCATTAGCAGCAGCCGCAGGAACGTTGCAGGAGTTCACTGACTCAGAGTCCGGGCTGTTTCTGCGACGCCTGAACTTGAAGAACCTCATGCTGGCAGCAGAGAGCTGGCTCAGGACTGAAGAGTCGCTTCCCTTTCTAGAAGATGATTTTCCAAAGCTACCAAACCTTGATCCTGAGGGTTAAGATCAGATCAAGAGTGAGATGTCATGCTATTTTTTTTTGGTTCTTACCGGAAGGTCAGTGCTAAACATATGACAATCTTTCCCTCATTCATAAACAAAGTAAGGTTTGAACCCTCTAGAAATGATTTATGCAGATATCAGAATGGGATGTCTCTATCTCACCCAGAATCATATCTTGTACAGAACTGTCTTTTAAATTGCTCACATGAAAGCAATGACAATAATAAAAACAAAAGTAACTTCATACCAAAATATATTGAAGGAGAAGAACTAAAAAAAAACTTTAAAAATGCATTCAACTTTACTTTTCGTGTAAAAGAAAATGACATTTTTTATATAAAAAAAAGGTTAATGAGAGTATACTGAATACATTTGCCTCTTTTTCCATATAGGGCTAAAATAAAGTTCCATACAGCTTAGCTTGTTATCTCTTTCCTCTGTACACTCATGCCTTGACATGGGTATCACATGATTCAGTTTAGATTTATCTCATTTCTAAATAACTCTGAAACAATAATGTTCATGTGAGTTTCTGAAGAGCCAGCTAGTGATTTTTCTCACCGGTAAACATGGGTTCTGATGACAGTTTCACGGGGCTCAGCTTGTGATTTTTTTTGTCTTCTGTGAACATGGGTCTGATGTCAGTTTCACGGGGCTCAGCTAGTGATTTTTTTTACTTTTCTCACCTTTAAACATGGTCCTGATTGTTGGTTTCACAAGACTCAACTAGAAATTTTGCATAAATTTTCTCACCTGTAAACATGGGTCCTGATGTCAGTTTCACGGGGCTCAGCTTGTGATTTTTTTTATTTTTCTCACCTGTAAATATGGGTCCTGATGTTTCTGAAGAGCCAGCTAGTGATTTTTCTCACCTGTAAACATGGGTCCTGATTGTTGGTTTCACAAGACTCAACTAGACATTTTGCATAAATTTTCTCACCTGTAAACATGGGTCCTGATGTCAGTTTCACGGGGTTCAGCTTGTGATTTTTTTTTTGTCTTCTGTGAATATGAGTCTGATGTCAGTTTCACAGGGCTCAGTTAGTGATTTTTTTTACTTTTCTCACCTTTAAACATGGGTCCTGATTGTTGGTTTCACAAGACTCAACTAGAAATTTTGCATAAATTTTCTCACCTGTACACATGGGTCCTGATGTCAGTTTTAGAGGGCTCGGCTTGTGATTTTTTAATTTTTCTCACCTGTAAACATGGGTCCTGATGTCGGTTTCACTCTGCTCAGCTTGTTCCGCTGCCTCTGCTTCCTTGTCTTCATGACTTTCTTTCTCTTACTGCGATCACTCCTCCTCTTCCCAGGCTCTGGCAGGGCAAAAGCTGGCAGACCATCTCTGTCGACAATTACAAACTGTGCATCACGAAACTCAACCAGTGACTCTCGGGACACCCTGCGCGTCGAAATGACTGACGTCACATCTGAAGAGGAGGGAGAGGCAGAACAGTTATGCAGAATTATACATAGAATACAGACAATGGAGGAAGGATATGCGTGAATGGTTTGCTGTTGAAGCATATACTTATGATTAAATTTACAAATATATAATTAATTCTCTTCTATGGTAGAACAATGTTCAGTTGGAGTAGCTTGTGGTAATTCAATCAAACTTAAAAAAAAAAAAAAAAGGGAACTGTTTGAGATAATCATTTCAAAACAAAAATCTAAAAAATTATGAATTTTGCAGGTAACAACATTAAATACAGATTATTTTGCCTTTAAGCCAATCCAACTAATCTGGTCTTGAATTTTCTGACTAAGAATTAAAAATATCAGAAATGGTACAAAAATTATTATTATTATTATTATTATTATTATTATTATTACTACTATTGTTATTATTATTATTATTAAATAATTCTTAGAGATTGCAATAGGGAGAAAAAGAAAAAGTGATAAAAAGAGTGAGTGAGAGAGAGAGAGAGAGAGAGAGAGAGAGAGAGAGAGAGAGAGAGAGAGAGAGAGAGAGAGAGAGAGAGAGAGAGAGAGAGAGAGGGACTTTCGTTTTCCTCTCTCAACCCACCTGAGTCAGAATAGCGCCTACCCGAGCTTGACATAGGATAGATAACTCCTCCACGCCGGCGAACTAGCTGAGGCATAGCAATGGCAAAGTTGGAGGATAGTTCGTCATCACTGCCACTGTTGAAATCAAACTTCATACCTGCAGCATGAAGAAAACGAAACAAAAGCAAAAAATTATTTCTACATAGTAACATAATAATTCAAATTCAAACCAGCAGAGTAAAAAAAAAAAAACAATTTCTCGGTTACTATCTTGTTCACGTTGTTGGAAGACCAAGAAGTGAACCTACATTGATATTACAAACTGTGGAAGCTATTTTATTTGCATCACTTTAAAAATCTACTGGTTATCATGCCACTGTATCAAACAACTAATAGATGCAGGATTCATGGACAATTAAATTCAAAGAGTAATATATGAACAGATAGCCTTTACCCGGTTGGGCTTAGATTCCTCATGAACTATTATTAGACCTTATAATCTTGGCCAAGACTGCAAATTAACATGCAGTACACCAAATCGAATTCTACAGACTTACAAAAA
>JAWDGP010003858.1:0-28320 GCA_033675545.1 Elysia crispata | reverse complement strand
CTCTCTTAATTTTTTGAGAAAATCCAAAAGAAAAATGATTTTTTGTGAAAGATGGTTTGTTTTAAGCTGAGAGGATAAGAAAAGAGATGACATGAAAGATTGAAAAACCTGTCTGTCCTACTGAAGAAAACGAAGAAAAACACACAAAAAAAAATTAATAATGCCATGATGTCACAAGGCTGCTTGAATTGAACCAACAGAAGGTCTCAGCACTTTTTCTATGACTTCAAAAGCAATGATCACATGAATTTAAAGTAGTTTGAAATTCTTGAGAAAAGAAAATCAACTTACACATCAAGGGCAAAACTAGGTGTTGCGTCGCTCTTCAAAACTCAGTAGATGGTAAGGATTCTCTCTCAAAAGCACATTGTCTCAAGTTGCTTAGTCTGTGGCTGCTGATCTTCTCAAAATGAAGAAGAGGTTGAAGATCTCTGTCAGATTATCACTGAAGATGTTGAGAGGAACATATAATTATGAATAGAAAGGAACGAGTTACACAGAGAAAAGATAGGGAAGAAAAGAAGGGGATATGTATATATATATATATATATATATATATATATATATATATATATATATATATATATATATATATATATATATATATATATATATATATATATATAGAGAGAGAGAGAGAGAGAGAGAGAGAGAGAGAGAGAGAGAGAGAGAGAGAGAGAGAGAGAGAGAGAGAGAATTTATATACTTTTGTAATAATTTTAAAGTGGCTTTATAAACTGAGGATTTTCTTTTCTAATGCTGAAACTGGTTTTAATGAAGCAAGTTTTTCTTGGTGTAATGACGAGTTATAAATTTGTATATTAGAAGAGAGAGAGAGAGAGAGAGAGAGAGAGAGAGAGAGAGAGAGAGAGTAGATATGGTATCCTGACAAAAAAAACGAAACACCTAGCTGTACTCACTATTATCATATGAAGAAATAAGAATGATCTTTCATTGGAAATAACGGTGAGCTGTGGGTGTAAAGATAGAGAGAAGAAATTTTTTTTATACAAATGAATGATAAAATAAACACCAATATCATGGATAGTTTGAACTACAATACAAATCTCAATATTGGAATTGAAATGTATAAAAATTTATATTAATAATAATAATAATAATAAAAAATACATTATACTAGATAATATATCGTCTAGTTTTATACTTTCGCACAGGTTGGTACTCAATGATGGAAAAATATCGTACTCAGCGTAGAATTATATTTTTACCATTTCTTTTGCACGTCCAACCTTCAACAAAAGTTTGTCTGTCCAAGGACAGAATTTGTGGGGGATCACATGAATGTATAATGTATACAGAATTCCCTAAATTTACGGACAATTCTCTTTCCTGTACAGTGGAACCCATGTTTAACACCTCGAATAGCGAAAACCATTGCTATAACGACAGAGCTAAATAACACCTTTTTTTCCTATATTCAATTTATTTCTGCAAAATTGACACCGCTTCCCAACCTGTAAAAACTGGAAAGAAAGCACCAAAACTTTTAATAGAAAAAAATCCTTAGCATTTTGCCCTACCTGCATTGTAACAGTACAAGCAAACAAGCAATGCAGGCTTTTCTGTCTTTTCTCCACAGTCCGCATGTACGAGTATATGAAAATATGTATTTATTTCCATAAGAGGCAGAATAGAAAAAAACAAAGGAAAGTGTAATTACTTCTTGGGTGAGGCCATGCCCTTGATGGTTCAAATACTACACTGTGATGGCCAGGAAGGGCGGAGACTGGTCTTTCGGCCTCTGGATCTTCAACCGAATCTTGGCTTGACAATCTAGTTTGAGGGACCTGTGAAAGTGATGAAGAGTATGTAGTTATGTATCTATAGATAGAGTTGAATGCTACAAAGTTCATTTAGTGTATAGCATCAAGCCACATGGTAGGCAGTGGCCAACATCTAAAGAAAAATAACTTTGGCTTATAAAATCTGAAACCTCAAAATAAATGATTGATTGGCAAATCTAGATCTAGAGTAAATTATAATATTTGTCCTATGAACTGCAAAATGTTTCAGATCAGTACTCTGACAATGCCTTTCAATAAGGCTTTTGGTGCCCTCATGCCAAATTTTCCATTCTGTTATAGATCTAGAATCTAGATCTAGATCTACTCCAAGAGGCAGGGAAGGATTTAAAAATCTAGGCTTAGGATAACTCACCCCTTATCTTTAACCAACCACTAAAATCTAAAATCAGATCGTCTAGATCTGGATATAAGACCTATCTATATTTAACTCTAGATCTCATTAGCACAATTGATGGGACTTACCTTTGGCATGGGCGCTGACCCGTCGAGGAGCTGGTGTGTTTGGACGGGGAGTGCTTGCACACAAAGAGAATGCTTTTATATTTTAGGTACTTCAGTATTAGTTCTTTCACTGACTCACTCGATCTTTTCACAAATAGACTGTGAGTGCCACTGAAAATGATTTAAGGGCTGCCTCAAACTCTTCATACGTTTTGAACACACGTCCTTTCTCCATTTTGAACATTGGTGGAAAGGAAGTGAAATCTGAGTCAAACACGAATTTTGTGACGTCACATGTGTTTCCGTGTCCGTTTAGACCAGTACCAATTATCTAGGAGGCCTGTTCATAGGTTATGTAATATTATTCAGATGGGCCGGTCTGCGGGGTGCTAGCAATGTGCTCTCTCTCTCTCTCTCTCTCTCTCTCTCTCTCTCTCTCTCTCTCTCTCTCTCTCTCTCTCTCTCTCTTTCTTTCTCTCTCTCATCTTTAGCTTAATCCGACTCATAACCCCCGTCTCTCTCTCTCTCTCTCTCTCTCTCTCTCTCTCTCTCTCTCTCTCTCTCTCTCTCTCTCTCTCTCTCATCTTTAGCTTAATCCGACTCTTAACCCTCGTCTCTCTCTCTCTCTCTCTCTCTCTCTCTCTCTCTCTCTCTCTCTCTCTCTCTCTCTCTCTCTCTCTCCCTCCCTCCCTCTTCATCATAACTTCTAAGTACATGTAGGCTATACATTCAAATACTTAGAAACTCAAATGCACATGTACACCTTTTCGAGATTTGATAATACAGTGGTACGGTACATCAAATACCGGCACTGGAGTGACACACTAAGAACACGTACATCAGATAATGAGGAGAGTTTTTAATTGTATCAAGTCAGAAGAAGCAAATGAAGAGAGAGGGAAAGAGGGAGAGAGAGAGAGAGAGAGAGAGAGAGAGAGAGAGAGAGAGAGGGGGGGGGGGGGGACAGAGATTATAATTTTGTAAAATTCGACCAAGGAACAAAAACAAACATAGTAGGTACGTAGAATCTTAGAGCAAGAGATAAAATAATGAATGAGAGAGAGAGAGAGAGAGAGAGAGAGAGAGAGAGAGAGAGAGAGAGAGAGAGAGAGAATGGGTGAAAGAGATACAGACAGCCAGAGGTCTATTTGTGTGGAAAAGGGGGTGCTAGATATGGTAATAGGTGCTAGCCATGTGCGCTTTATATCTGGCCTTCTCTCTTTCTTTCATCTCTCTAGCTCAATCCGACTCTTAACCCTTCCGGGCCTCTCTCTCTCTCTCTCTCTCTCTCTCTCTCTCTCTCTCTCTCTCTCACACACACACACACACTCTCCCTTCTCATCATAATTTCTATTACATTCAAATATTTACACTTTGAAACTCAGATCCACATGTACACCTTTTCGAGACTTGATAACACAGTGTTACAGTAGGCTACATTAAATAAAGGCACTGGAGTGACATGTCAAGAGCAAAACAAGGAATGACAGAATGTGAAAGACAAAAAAAGATATGGTGATATTTAGAGTGAAAGAGATACAGACAGAAGTCTATGTGTATGTGGGAGGGGGGGGTGGTCAGAATGATGGGCAGTACTAACCTGTTCCAGTGTAAAAATGAAGGACAACTTCTAGCTGATCCCATTGATTCACAGTTTTACAGGGGAAATTTGGGTGTGTTACCAATTTAAAACCGTTGTAGTCTTCAAATTGAATTACAGTCACTCCTGCATCTGCATCTCTAAGTCTAATATGGAAGTATATAACATATTCATGCATACAACCACCGCGACTGAAGCTGGCAAGTGCTTGTTCTGTTCTATCTGCATTACAAGCACTGAGTCCATAGAGGAGCAAACTTTCTTGAAGGGCTTCCTTAACAGTGTCACAGTTAAAGTTATTTTTTACTATGAATGTATCCAGTTCGTCAATTTCTCTGACTTTGTTTTCACTGAGAGCTTTTTTTTTGGTAGGGCGAGGAGTTTTTGGATGAGCATGTGATATGGATGGTGAAGGTATCTCACCAAAGTTAATAGGAGGATGCATAGAGATTATAAATATTATCTTCCTCTTCGAATGTGAGGAGTATCAGAGAGCCAGTGTCGACTACATACTCCAATATGTTCAGTCACTTTCTCAACTTTGTTAGGGAGACTCGAAACCCATTTATGACATTCAGTTGGGTCCTTCGGAAAACCATAATTATAAAATAACCGTTTCACTTTCTTTCCCCTTCTGACTGGCATAGCCGCTCTTACAGTTTGTAACAGTGCACTTTCTTCCCCTAAACAATAAACAGTTAAGGAAATTGATAATGACACCGATACACCATATAATGAAATATGAAACTTAAGGTTAAAGTATTGAGGGCACTTTGAGTATCAGAGATTTTAGTTAAAAGGCTTTTAAAAAACTTTGGCTCCCACTTCAGCACACCTTCTCTCTATAAAGTGATATCGCAGAGACCATAAAGGGAAAAGCTAATTAAACTTAAAGCATATTTAGATGAACTTAACATGTATAATTGTTTATCAGTCTATATATATATATATATATATATATATATATATATATATATATATATATATATATATATTACATTGTATGATGTTTGGTGCCACGGGTCATACTCTATCAGTGTGCACACATTTAGAGGAAAATCTACACCAAATCACAAAAAAGCATTCTTGGAATGTTCCACATTGAAAGCATCTGTTAGAACAAGGTGCAATCCAAGGGCGAATAACAAAGAATAAGATAAGAAATATAATCCAAGAAAGAATGAATGTAATCCAATAACAAAATGGCAGGAGAGTCCAGTGAAAACACAGTGTGTACTGCTAAGCATGCTATAATCAACTGTTCAAACCTCGCGCAGGTGGCTGATAGCTAGCCAGATGATGGCCCATCTGAATAATGTTACGTAACCTTGTGAACAGGCCTCCTAGACAGATGGTACTGCTATAGACACATTGTTTGTATATTTTGAACCACGTGATGGACAATAATAGCACAGCCTCCATGATTTCTTAAAACCACGTGATAGCTATAAAAAGATTTTGCGGGTGCCTATTAGTCGTTTTCTCTTTGTCAAGCTGTGTTTACACTTACAAGTAGTAGTTCGTACATTAACTTTTTCTTTTTTTTTTTTCTTGAGGGGGGTGGGGATAGATCTCTTTGCATTCCTGAAGCGGGAACTTGCTTACAGCAGGATTTTTCTCCTGGAACTAAAATTCCCGTTATAGTCATGTTTTATTTATTTTGAGCACATCACTAGAGTGGTCTCGCTTATTGAATCTGTATAGCTTATCACTGTCTGCCTCTGGCCTTACACTTCGTTTCCTTCTGTTTTGTCTCCTCTTCTCTGATGTTGGCAATTAATGTCTAGTGGTCAGTCAGCCCCAATTGCTGCAAAGAAAGAGACAATTGTGCGCGACGGTCTAAAAGAGGTGACAGTAGAGAAGTTTTACAGTACTGGAGGTATCTGAGAGACGAGCAGACTTCTCGCTCGGATTGAGAGAACGTGACATTACCTAAACTAGCTGTGATAAAGACAGGGTTAGCTTTCTTTACAGAAAAAAAAATAGGAGACGACGTAGAAAGTTGTCAACTTGATAATTATTAAACCCTAAAACAATTTTGGCTGGTTTTAATAGAAAGGAGGGAACACAGACACGGGCTAATTCTTCTTCACAGACCCCCCCCCACCCCTGAGGAGGCTGCACAACCACTGGACGAGCCACAGCATTCCTGTCCCACAACTCATCTTCCCGGGTCTGACGGCACGTGCCCCCAGGTGCGCACGTCGGGGCCTCAATTATAAGTGCGGCAACCGAACTTCTCCGCAGATACCCCTGTTTCCTGCATGCAACAACTGAAAGGTGTGATCAAGGTGGGTTAGTTAGAAATCAATGGTTTATTTGGCGGAAAGTCTAAAACTGTCCTTACCCACAGGTCTGGAGGTGAGAAGAAAACTGGACGCTGCTATTTGACTTCCCTCCAACAGTGAACGGACAGAGGTGCTTTAGGCAGAACTATCCCGTTCATCGTGAATTAAACGCAGTGGAAACTGAGGCTACGGGGAAAATACGTGTAGTACGATGTACTAATTGACATAGAAGAGAAGAGTAGCACAAAGAAACGCGCACTCGAAGATAAAGACTTTCTTAGAACTTCTTTTTTAAGGGAGAAGAGCACTTCAGTACAAAGTTTAAAATAATTCTTCCAGTCAAGGAACTCGACAAATCATTATGTTTTATAAAGTCATTTCAAGATGGAGACCATAATGATTGATTATGGAACATTTGAAAAAAAAACCTATGGAAATCAAAATAACTTTCTTAAATTATTTTTAGTCAGATCAAGGTGCCTTGCCCTGCCACAGTGAAAAAGTATTCAACAAACCTTAGGTTTAGACAGAAACTATTTTCATTGAGCTGAAAATAAGAAAGGAATTGTTGAACAGATTTATTGCTTTTATCATCATACCTTGTCATTATCACCAATGTAACTAGATGTATTCAAGCTAGAACATTGATTTGAGATGCCTGTATGATTGTGTGCTTTGCCTATGACGTAATGACGTACGTATTCTTTTACTACATTTCTAGGGCATATTTATAGTCTTTGTGTGATAATCAAGACTGTAGGTATGTTATGTAAGCACACATCGATAATTATAAAGTACAGTGTATTTTTGGTGCACTATATTGGTGTGTGCTCAAGGAAAATTCTGGACGAGCGATTTTTTGGTGTGAACGCAGGGTAACCAGGGGGGGGGGGGGGGGGGTGGAGGACAGAGCCACACTATTCGCTATTCGATTCAGACTGCCTTTACCTCTAATCTAAGGAGGCAAATTATACTCAGGGGAAGCTGATGCCATAGTGCTGTGCTTACCTCTCTGTCTGTCTCTCTCTCTCTCTCTCTCTCTCTCTCTCTCTCTGTCTCTCTGTCTGTCTGTCTCTCTGTCTGTCTGTCTGTCTGTCTGTCTGTCTGTCTCTCTCTCTCTCTCTCTCTCTCTCTCTCTCTCTCTCTCTCTCTCTCTCTCTCTCTCTCTCTTTCCTTTTCTGTTTCTCTTTCTCGCTTCCTAGCTTCCAATGGATTCAGAGATACACAGAGTGAAATGGGCAAATTTCTTTCTTCTGTTGTTAAAGTCAGGCTCATTTTTATCTTTGAAGTAGTGAAACATGATAAAACAAAAAATATTATCGGCGATACAGTGTTGATAATGTCCATGCTTGTGAAGACAGTTTTTTCATCATCATCATCATCATCATCATCATCATCATCATCATCATCATCATCATCATCATCATCATCATCATCATCATCATCATCATCATCATCATCATCATCATCATCATCATCATCATCATCACCATCATCATCATTATCACCATCATCATCATTATCATCACCATAATCAATGTAATGATCGTCTTCATCCTCAAAATCAGTATCTTTTTCGTCGTTCTCTCCACTCCTGGCCCTTTCTTTACTTCCATAGACTTTACACTGGAGTCTGGATAAATACCTCAGGACCAAAAAAGTTAGTTGACTGTAGGCAAAAGTTGGCTTTAAATATTGCAATTTAATTTGTAAAGAAATACAAAATAGTGCTGGCAAACAAAGTTGACTTGAAGCAAAAGTTTCCCTTAGGTGTTGACTGTATATGGACTCCTCTGTACTTTTAGTAATACTTTCTCGTTAGCCAGGCTTTCCTCTTTTTATTCAACTGATTTCTCATCTTTGAATCATTTTCTCACTCCTGTAACTCCATTGCGCCCCTATGGTTCCAAGTAAAAAAAAAAGCAGTTGGAATTCTTTTGTAATATTACACGTCATCTTTAAGAAAGAGTAGATTTTTTTTTTACGAATTCTCGGGCGAGTTACAAAATGCATGTCTCCTTTTCTCCTCTTTATTCTCCCTTTTTATTTTTCTTAATCACTTTTGCTTTCTCTCTCTCTCTCTCTCTCTCTCTCTCTCTCTCTCTCTCTCTCTCTCTCTCTCTCTCTCTCTCTCTCTCTCTCTCTCTCTCTCTCTCTCTCTCTCTCATCCTCATTCTGTCACTCTCCTTCCAGTTCACCTTCTTTCTTGTCATTGGAATTCTTTTCTTTTCCCTTCATCTGCGTCATCCCCACCTCCACCCCCTACCATCTCATTAACTTGTGCTCCCAGCCCTCCTTTATTACCATGGAATGCAGAATGCACATTTAAAGAAAAAAATTTTAACTATTCATTTTTTATTGTAAATTCTGTTGAAGATATACAAGTAGAAACATGCTACATCGTTAAGGTTCATTGTTTTACGATTACTTTTTTTAGATTTAATTGGTTTCATCATTTGGTAAAAGCGTTGTGTCATATTGTAAAGTAAATTTTGTTGTAAAAATAAATCAATTGTTATGTAATTGTCATATTTTTTCCGCGTTTGAGGTAGAATTGGTAGCATCAGTTATTGAAATATCTGAGAATATTTTTTCATCCAAAAAATATGGACTTCCGCGTAAAGAAACGAAAAAAAAACACAGAAAAAAGGAAAATAAGGGAAAGAAGAAACCCGTTTAGAACAGTAGAATATATATAGGCTCAGAAAAATTGAGAGGCAACAGCGACAAAGAGAGCGACAGCGAGAGAGAGAGAGAGAGAGAGAGAGAGAGAGAGAGAGAGAGAGAGAGAGAGAGAGAGAGAGAGAGAGAGAGAGAGAGAGAGAGAGAGAGAGAGAGAGAGAGAGAGATAGAGACACAGAGAGAGAGACAGATAGAGAGAGAGAGAGAGAGAGAGAGAGAGAGAGAGAGAGAGAGAGAGAGAGAGAGAGAGAGAGAGAGAGAGAGAGAGAGAGAGAGAGAGAGAGGAAAAGTACTGTTGAAAGACAAAAAAAATTAAAAAAGAATGCAATCTTCCTCACTAAACATAAAAACAGTACACTACCCCGTTACGGAGATGAGAGTACAAAATAGATAACTTTAGGCTATTCCCACCTTCTATCCACCAAAAATATAATTAAATATATAAATAGATAAAACAACTAAACAAAAAGAACATTAATTGCTATAAAAAATATATCTGCATGTATAAGGGAATTAGGAAGACTAAAGCTAAAAAAACGTTAATGGCTATAAACACATATTTACATGTTTGTGGGGATTAGGGACACTCAAGCTAAAGCAACGTTAACGACTATCAACAAATATTTACATACATGTAGGAATTGGGGAGACTCAAGCTAAATCAACGTTATTGACTATAAACGAATATTTACATGTATGTGGACAATTGGGAGACTCAAGCTAAAACAACGGTAATGGCTATCAACAAATATTTACATACATGTAGGAATTGGGCAGACTCAAGCTAAATCAACGTTATTGGCTATAAACGAATATTTACATGTATGTGGACAATTGGGAGACTCAAGCTAAAACAACGGTAATGGCTATCAACAAATATTTACATGTACATGGGAATTGGGGGAGGGGGGGGACTCAAGCTAAAACAACGTTAATGTCTCTCAACAAATATTTACATGTACCTGGGGATTGGGGGGACTCAAGCTAAAACAACGTTAATGCCTATCAACAAATATTTACATGTATGTGGACAATTGGGAGACTCAAGCCAAATCAACGTTAATGGCTATCAACAAATATTTACATGTACATGGGGATTGGGGGAGGGGGGGCTCAAGCTAAAACAATGTTAATGTCTCTTTACAAATATTTACATGTACCTGGGAATTGGGGAGAGATTTGAGCTCTGTAGACACCTAGTGGGAATTGGGGAAAGACAAGCTAGCGGACGGAAAGAGACGCCTTATACTCTCTTTTAACAGGCTAGTCCTGCCCCGCTACCGAAAATCCCTACTGTTGGAATTGGGGAGATTCAAGCTAAAACAACGTTTATGGCTTCAAACAAGTATTTACATGCATGTGCGAATTGGGAGGATTCAAGCTAAAACAACGTTTATGGCTATCAACAAATATTTACATGCATGCAGGAATCGGGGAGACTCAAGCTAAAACAATGTTATTGGCTATAAACAAATATTTACATGTATGTGGAAAATTGGGAGACCCGAGCTTAAACAACGTTAATGGCTTTAAACAAGTATTTACATGTACATGGGAATTGGGGAGACTCAAGCTAAAACAACGTTAATGGCTTTAAACAAGCATTTGCATGCATCTGCGAATTGGGAGGGTCTCAAGCTAAAACAACGTTAATGGCTATCAACAAATAATTACATGCATGTAGGAATTGGGAAGACTCAAGCTAAAACAACGGTATTGGCTATAAACAAACCATGTTTGAGTTATAGTGATCTATTTCTTTAAACTTCTGTGCATACTTAAGTTAGAACAGAACATTTTGCTCTCAAAACGCACATACTATTCAGCCTACAGGCCCAAACAACAAAAATATCTACCTGCCCTAACTGCCAAATGGTTAAATGAAATATCACTCTTACTTATACCGCAAAAGTTTGTCCAAGTCTTAAAAGACTCCGGAGGCAGTGATCATTCCTAGTCGTTGTTAGGTCTCTATATTGAGGGTGGAGTGTAGGGTGGAATAAGAGGGAAGAGATTGGCCATGTGGTAGAAAACACTTGAATCGCCACCGATCGCAGCCTTTCCATCTAAGTAGCTACAGACGGTTCTGGTCGCAGCAGAGAGGTCTAGCCTCTCTGGTCATGGAACAATCACATCCACTGTCCCCACGTCTCAATGACTTTAGCACCAATCTGGTAACGTTAAACCGACAGACTTCCCTAAATTGTAATTTGTTCTTCGCATCTCATGTGCTCTGGATCTCTTCATTTTAGTTCGAAGACGGAAAACTGCAACCTTTTCAGTGTATTACTATCATTGATCACGGTCGGTGGGTCTTCGTCCCTGTCTGTCTCTCTGTATCTCCCTGTATCTCCCTCTCTCTCTCTCTCTCTCTCTCTCTCTCTCTCTCTCTCTCTCTCTCTCTCTCTCTCTCTCTCTCTCTCTCTTTCTCTGGCTGATGATTGGGGTAAGATTTTTAAATACGTACCTATCTATCTATCCATCTCCTCGCATGCCAAGACATTTAACCTAAGATCTTTTAAAACGCGACTATCTATCTATCTTGATCCTGTAACAACTTGTCTGTGTACCTGGCTGGCTTCTTGACACTTTCTCTCATTATTTCCTCATGTCTTTTTCTTCTGTACATTTGTCTGCTTCTGTCACTTTCTTGTTTCATTGTCTGTGTGCCTCTGCTTCTCTTATTTTGTCTATGTCTATAACTTGTTTCAGCTGCTTGACAATGGCAGTCTATCACTTTCCCTCTCTCTATCCGTTTCTCTCTCTTTCTTGAATCTTTGTCTGACACTGTCTTGTGTTCCGTTTCCTGTTAAATCAGTTGTCTATCTGTTTATCTCTTCCCTTCATCTTTGACTTACTACCTGTCTGTATCTCTCCTTCTTTATCCTCTTCCGTCCCATCTCCGGCCTTTGTCTTCCCTCTGGTTCCTTGTCTCTGAGTGTCCTGATCTCCTCTTTTCTCTGCTTCTCTTCCTGTCTGCCAGTTTGTACACCTGCCTCTCACTCCATTTCTCCTACTCATTTCTGTATATGTTTCCAATCATCTCCCCCCCCCCTCTCTCTCTCTCTCTCTCTCTCTCTCTCTCTCTCTCTCTCTCTCTCTCTCTCTCTCTCCCTCTCTCTCCCTCTTTGTCTGTCTCTTTTTCTTCCTTTCTTCCACTTTCCAGTCTCTTTTCTTGTTCTATCAGCCTATTCTTATCCCTTTAATGTACTTCATTTGTTTCTGTCTCTGTGTCTATTCGTCGGCTGTCTCAGTTTTTGTATCTTGTACGCTTGCCTCGCCCCCCCCCCCCCTCCCCCGCCCCTTTCGAGCATCTCCCTGTCTTCTTTCTATCTGACTTTCTTTCTTTTCTCTTGCCCCTCCCCTCTCTCTCTCTCTCTCTCTCTCTCTCTCTCTCTCTCTCTCTCTCTCTCTCTCTCTCTCTCTCTCTCTCTCTCTTCCTGTCTTCCACTTTTCAGTCTCTTTTCTTGCTCTATTGGTTTTTAATTCACTCGGTCTGTTTCGGTCTCTGTGTCTATTCATCCGCTGACTCAGTGCCTGTATTCCTATATACGTGTGATTCTCTCTCTCTCTCTCTCTCTCTCTCTCTCTCTCTCTCTCTCTCTCTCTCTCTCTCTCTCTCTCTCTCTCTCTCTCTCTCTCTCTCTCTCTCTCTCTCTCTCGCTTAAAATAAGACATTAAAGGTTCACTTTGAAACAAGACTGTGTCAACACCCTGCTGCATTAATTTTCCAGATAATATCCCCCCTCCCCCACACACACGCGCGCTGGTGAAAATTCGACATGCTCACAGGGCGTACGAAGAGCTTGGTGAGTATGGCGATATCCAGCAGTTAGTGAGTTGGCCGTTCTAACTATTAAGATCACTGTGATTCTCAAGAAAGAGCGAAGTTTTACATAAATCTAGATGGCAAAATAAACCCAAATGCAATTAACTTAGAATATGGAGACTTATTTTTCGAGATCTAGGTCTAATCTAGCTTAATCTACACCATACCAGATTCTAAACACCATACCAGATTCTAAATTTGATTTCTTTTAATTGTGGAGCTCAGTTGGGTTACCATGTGTGTGGCATGAAAGATCTTGGAGGAAAGAGAGACCAGCAGGTTTCTTGTTATAAAGCTTCCATATAGGCCTTCTTCTAATCCAAAGAATAGAGATCTCCAAAGTTGATTCGGACGCTGATCAGTACCATATCAGTTATCTAGATGTGTAGATCTGATATCATGGACTACAACTTTGGAGGTTTGTTATGGCTGTGGAACCAAAGCATAATATAAAATGACTTAACTTAAGCCATTCTTGTTGTATAATCATAAATCTGAATTAGTATCTCTTAGTGCCTAATCTAGTCTCATACCTTGATACGCAGACTTTTTCTACCTTTAAATATTACAGATTGTCTTCCAACAAAAAAGTAATGTTCTCACACTTTCTCCATTGTTTTTTTCTGCCTTTAAATTATGCAGCAAAAAAAAAAAAAAAAAATATATATATATATATATATATATATATATATATATATTTATGTGTGTATGTAATTTTTTTTTAATATGTATGTATTCTAAAACTATATTCGTACATTCCATCTGAACTTTTTATACTTACACTAAATTGAATGTAAATATTTTGACCTATTTATATTTTCATTTTCTGTTTCCTTCACAAAAATGTTCTCCACTTTTTAAAAAAAACTATGATTCGGTTACACATCACAAAAATATTGAGTCGGAGATGGAAAGACTAGAAGTCAAGGACTAAGAAGGAGAGTTTGAAAAGTTACCTGGGACCCTTACGCTAGATATCATCATGCCAGAAGAAAAGACGAGAATAAAAGAAAAGATAAGAGGACAGCATTCTTCAGGCATTCTATGGGGATCAGGATCTACAGGAAAGCAGACTATAAAGCTATGAAAACACAAATAAAAAAGAGCAGGTCAGCTGCAATGGTGAAAATAGATATATACACACCTGAGAAAAAAAATTGCCTATAGATTTAAGTCGATCTATTGCTACAACCTTTCAAAAAGAAAAGTGGTTTTTTTTTTTTTTGCTTTACTTATCTTTATTTTTTTCCTTTTCATTTCTACTTTTGTTAGCCTTGGTAAATATATGCTCAATCTCTCCTTTTCAGTCCTGACTTTTTTTCAACTGATTAGTTTAGATTCTGCTCTTTGGCTGTTAGATTTCTAAGCTTGTTTTGCAACACAAAAGAAAAATCTTCTTACACTTTCCCTCAAAATTGCTTTTAATGTTTCATATATATTTGTATATTAATATAGGCACTTAAAATTGAATGGATTTGCTTTCTCCTATTTCTTTTTTCATTTTGTTTTGCCTGGTAAATTTGTTCTCCGTAATTGAAATTAGTCATATTTTGATATTATGTTTCTAGATTACAGAAGGCAAAGACGCAAAAGACCTGAAGTTAAGGAGTATGAAGAGGAGCTGAAAGAGAGTTCTGTGACTGGTTAGCTAAGATTCTCATTAGGCAGAGGACAAGATGACAGTGAGGAAGAGACCTGGAGGACTGAACATTGAGATCTACAAGAACTACATGGACCAGGAACTGTCAACAATATGAATCAAAAAGGCCAAGTCAGATACTATTTACAATTTTCACATATTAGTTAGCTACACCTCTTAAAAGACTATGTATCTATAAACTCCTTCTTATCCTACAAATTGTAAGAGATGAAATTTCATTTTTGCTTGTTTCATCCATATTTTTTTTCTTTTGAACTTTAATTTTTTATTTTATAATACCTGCTGAATCTTTCCTTTTCCTTCATAACTTTGTTTTAAGCTCATTTAATTTAGATTTTTCTCATACGCTAATGGATAACACACCTTGTTTTGCAACACAAATAAAATATTCCAACACTTTCTTCCAAACTTCCTTTTCAATGATTCATATGCAAAAATATTGAATATGAATGCTTTCTGCTGATTATTTTTGTATTTTTGTCTTGTAAATTTTTAGTTTTGTTTAGTTTTGATGAAAACCTGCTGAATTCCTCTTTTCCAGTCCTGTTTTTTATTTAACAGATTTTATTTGTATTCTGCTTTGATATCTTTGGATATTACAGGCTGTTTTCGAACTACATGGACTAGGAACTAAAAATACAATAAATAACATGAGTGTGAATAACATATACCAAGAAGACATGGTAAGGCAAAGAACAATGGTCACAGGTAAGGCAGCAACTTTTCTTATCAAAATCATGTAGCCTTCAACTCCTTCTTTTGCAACAACTATTTAACAGCATTTAATTTTATTTTTGCTATTGATATTTGTATTTTTATCCTTGGAATCTTCTTGGTATAGATAAAAACATGCTGAATTCCTCCTTTCCAGTAAGGTTTTTTAACAGGAATTGATTTACGTTCTGCTTTTATGTCTTTGGAAATTACAGTGTTTTTGGAAATAACAAAAATATATAAATGTTCTAACACTTTCTCCCAATATTCCTTTTGAATGCTTCATAGGCACAAAAATTGAATGTAAATGGCTCCTTTTATTTCTATATTTCATTTTTTTTGCATGTCAAAATTGTTCCTCATAATAAGTTACATCATATTATTGTGTTTTGAGATTACAGAATGTGAACATGGAAAGACCTAAAGTTGAGGACCATGAAGAGAAGCTTCCAAATATCCTTGGGACCCTTACACTAGGGATCACCATGACCAAATGAGAATATGACAATAAGAAATAAATTGGAGGACAACACCTTTAGCTTTCCTGAACTGCAGGGGTCATGATCTACAAGAAAGAAGACTATAATGCTGTCAAAAAACATGAATCAAAAAGGCCAGGTCAGCTGCTATCCACAATATTTACATATAGGTTCGGCACACCTCTTAAGAGAATCTAGATCTGTAAACTTGTTCTTTTCCTACAAATTGTAGATAAAGAGAAAATTCTTTTTGCTTTTTTTATCAGTAATTTTTCTTTGAACTTTGGTCTCCTATATGTTAAAACCTGCTGAATTTTTCCATTTCTAGCCAGGACTTTTTTATAAACTCATTTAATTTAGTTTTTCTCTTCTGCTTTTAGATTACGCAGCTCGTTTTGCAACATAAAAGAAAAATTTTTCAACATTTCCTCCCAAACTTCGTTTTCAGTGATATATACAAATCAAATTGAATATAAATGCTTTCTTCTACTTATTTTTGCATTTTTTTCCTTTTATTTTTTTATTATTTAGTAGAAATGAAAACCTGCTGAATTCCACTTTTCCAGTCCTCAAGGCAAAGAACAATGGTCACAAGTAAGGCAGTTACTCTTCTTGTTAGAAGCATCTAGCCTTTAACTCCTTCTCTTGCACCAACCATTAATTGGCATATAATTTTATTTTTGCTATTGAAATTTGTATTTTTTTGTTCTTAGGATTCTTTGTAGTATTTGGTATACATCAAAACATGCTGAATTCCTCCTTTCCAGTCAGGGTTTTTTTTCAAAGCAATTGATTAAAGTTCTGCTTTTATGTCTTTGGATTATACAGCCTTTTCTGCAAATAACAAATATATATATATATATATATATATATATATATATATATGTTCTAACACTCTCTCCCAATATTCCTTTTTAAACATTTCATGCACGCTGAAATTGAATGTATACTGTTTCTTCTATTTCTATATTTCATTTTTTTTTTTTGCATGGCAAAATTGTTCCTCATAATTGAAATAATTCATATCACATTATTCTGTTTTGAGATCACAGAAGGTGAACATGTAAAGACCTGAAGTTAAGGACCAGGAAGAGAAGTTTCCAGACATACTTGGGACCCTTAGGCTAAGGATCACAATAGCAAAATGAGAATAAGAAATAATATGGAGGACAACACCTTTAGCCTTCCTGAACTGCAGGTATCATGATCTCCAGGAAAGAAGACTACATTACTGTCAACAACATGAATCAAAAAGGCCAGGTCAGCTACTATCCACAATTTTTTTTATATTTTAGGTTGCTACACATCTGAAAAGAATCTGGATTTGTTAAACTCCTTTTTTCCTACAAACTGTAGAAAACAATTTTTTGGGGCTTGTTTTATAATTTTTTTTCCTTTGAACTTTGGTTTCCTATACGTTAGAACCTGTTGAATCTTTCCTTTCAGGTAAGAACTTTTTTAAACTCATTTAATTTAGATTTTTCTCTCTTTTAGATAACACAGTTTGTTTTTCAACATTAAATAAAAAATATTCAAACACTTTTTCCCAAACTTAATTTTTAATGAATCATACGCAAAAAAAAAATTGAATATAGTTTAAATGAAAACCTGATGAATTCCTCTTTGCAGTAGTTTTTTTTTTGTTTTTAACCGATTTTATTTATATTGTGCATTTATACCTTTTGATATTACAGCCTTTTTCCAAAGTACATGGACTAGGAACTAAAGACACAAATAATTACACGAGTGTAAACGACATGTACCAAGAAGTCTTGGTCAAGGTACAGAACAATGGTCACAGGTAAAGCAGCTTCTCTTCTTGTCCGGCCCATGTAGCCTTCACATCCTTTGCTTGCACCAAACATGAAAGGGACTGTAATATTATGTTGTATTTTTGTCCTGTAGATTGTTAGTTTTGTTTAGTATAGATGAAAACCTGCTGAAGTCCTCCTTTCCAGTCACGTTTATTTTTAAACAGATTTGATTTACATTCTGCTTTTGTATCTTTGGTTATTACAGCCTTTTCCAAACAGCAACAATATACATATATTTTCAAATATATCTCCCAATATTCCTTTTTAATGTTTTTTTTTTTTTGTAAAGAAAATTGAATGAAATTTCTTTCTCTTATTTCTTTTTTTTCTTTTTTTGTGTGGAAAAAGTTTTCTCCAATTTGGAAGTAAGTTACATTGATATTAGGTTTTAAGATTACAGAAGGTGAAGATGCAAAGACAAGAAGTTTAGGACCAAGGAGAGGAGTTGGAAGAGGTACCTAGGACCCGTAGGCTAGACATCCCCATTGCCAAAAGACAACAAGACAATAAAAATAAAAAAAAGAGGACATCATTCTTCAGGCGAACTGGACTATGGTTATCAGGATCCACAGGAAAGCAGGCTGTAGAGCTATGAAAAACACAAATAAAAAAAAAGTACATGTCCGATAAAATGGTAAAGACAGATACACACCTTAGAAAAAAAAAACTTGCCCATTTAACTCTGTCTATTGCTACAACCTTTGGAAAGAAAGTTTCTTTTTTTTTTTTTTGCTTCATTTATATTTGTTTTATCCCTTTTCATTTGTACTTTGGTTTAGCAGTGGTGAATACCTGCTCAGTCTCTGCTTTTCAGCCCAGCATTTTTTTAATTGATTAATACAGATTCTGCTCTTAGTAACTCAAAAGAAAAAAAATATTCTTATACTTTGTCTCGAAATTCCTTTTTAATGTTTTATATATATATATATATATATATATATATATATATATATATATATATATATATATATATATAGTTTGAAGATAATCTATCTATATATATATATATGTATATATATATATAATATATATATGTAAACAATTTTTCTCAGCAATTGAAATAAGTCATATTGTGATATTACCTTTCAAGATCATAGAAGAAAAAGATGCAAAAGACCTGAACTTAAGGAGCATGAAAAAAAGCTGGAAGAGAGTTCTGTGACTGGTTTGCTAAGATTCTCCATGGGCAGAAAAAAAGATGACAGTAAGGAAGAGACTTGGAGGACTGAACATTGAGATACACAAGAACTACATGGACCAGGATCTAAAGATACAAAAAGGTACACGAGTGTAAAAACCGTGTTCTAAGGTCAGGGTAAAGATCAATGGCCACAGGTAAGGCAGGTACTCTTCTTGTCAGAATCATAAAGCCTTCAACTCGCTAGCTTGCATCAACCATGAAAATAATTTTTGCTATTGATATTTATATTTTTGTCCTTTGGATTCTTCGTTTTATTTGTGTATATAAAATTATGCTGAACTCTTTATTTACAGTCAGGGTTATTTTTTTAAAGGATTTGATTTACTTTCTGCTTCTATGTCTTTTGATAGCACAGCCTTTGTTGCAACATCAAAAATATATATATATTGTTCTAACTCTTCCTCCCAATATCCCTTTTTAACGTTTCATGAGCGCTGAAATTGAATGTAAATTTTTTCTTCTTTTTTTCATTTTTTTTTTGCATGGCAAAAATGTTCCCTTACATTTGAAATAAGTGGTATCATGTTATTGTTTTTTAAGATTACAGAATGTGAACATGTGAAGACCTGAATTTGAGGACCAGGACGAGAAGTTTCCAGGGATACTTGGGACCCTTACGCCAGGGATCACCATGGCCAAATGACAATATGACAATAAGAAATAAATTGGAGGACAACACCTTTAGCCTTCCTGAACTGCAGGGGTCATGATCTACAGGAAAGAAGACTATCATAGCAACAAGAATCAAAAAGGCCAGGTCAGCTACTATACAATATATTTACACATTGGTTAACTTCACCTCTCGAAAGAATCTTGATCTGTAAATTCCTTCTTTTTTTTCCTTTAGATTTTTAGTTTAATTTAGTAGAGATGAAATCATGCTAAATTCAACTTTTCCAGTCATGTTTTTTTTTTCACAGTTTTTATTCATATTCTGCTCTTATATCTTTGAAAATTGCAGCCTTTTTTTCGAACTGCAGGGACCAGAACTAAAGGTACAAAAAATTACTCTATGAAACAACATGTACTAATAAAATACGCTCAAGGCAAAGAGCAATCGTCACAGGTAAGGCAGCTACTCCTTTGCCTGCACCAACCATGAAAGCTTTATTTAGTATATACAAAAACCTGCTAAAATCCTTCTTTCCAGTCAATTTTTTTTGCAACAGATTTGATTTACGTTCTGCTTTTATATCTTTGGATATTTAAGCCTTTTTTTCAAATTGTGGAAATAAACATAGATCTTTTAATATTTCTCCCAAGATTTTTTCTTAATGTTATATGCAAAGAAAATTGAATGAAAATTCTTTCTCCTTTTTCCTTTTTTCATCTTTTTTTTTGTGGCAAAAGTTTTCTCCAAGTTTGAAATAAGTTACATCATGATATTAGGTTTTAAGATCACAGAAAGCAACGATGGATAGATCAGAAGTCAAGCACCAGGAAGAGAAGTTTGAAGAGGTACTTGGGATCCTTAAGTTAGATATCACCATGGCCAAAAGACAACACGACAATAAAAAAAGAGATAAGAGGACAGCATTCTTCACGCGAACTGGACTATGGGGATCAGGATCTACAGGAAAGCAGGCTACAAAGCTATTAAAAACATACAAAAACAGACCAAGTCAGCTACAGTGGTAAAGATAGATATATACACACCTCATTTATCTTCATTTGATTTCCTGTCTATTTGCACTTTGGTTTAGCAATGGTGAGTACCTGCTAAATCTCTTTTTGTTCAGTCCAGACTTTTTTTTTCAACTGATTAATTTAGATTCTGCTCGTTGGCTTTTAGATTTCGAAGCTTCTTTTGCAACACAAAAGAAAAATATTCCTACACTTTCTCCCAAAAATCCCATTGAATGTTTCATATATATATATATGCACTTAAAATTGAATGGAATTGCTTTCTCCTATTTCTTTTATCATTTTGTTTTGCGTGGTAAAATTGTTCTGCATAATTAAAATAGTTCATATTGTGATATTACGTTTCCAGATTACAGAAGGCAAATATGTAAAAGACCTTAAGTTAAGGAGCATGAAGAGAAGCTGGAAAAGAGTTCTGTGACTGGTTAGCTAAGATTCTCCATGAGCAGAAGACAAGATGAAATTAAGGAAGAGACCTGGAGGAATGAACATTGAGATATACAAGAATTGCATTGACCAGAAAATAAAGATGAAAAAAGTCACACGAGTATAAAAAACATTTACCAAGAAGACATGGTCAAGCAAAGAACAATTGCCACAGGTAAGGCAGCTACTCTTCTTGTCATAATCATAAAGCCTTCAACTCCTTTGCTTGCACAATCTATAAAAGGGACTGTAATAATATGTTTGTATTTTTGTCCTTTAGATTCTTATTTTTTTTTGGTGTAGATAAAAACCTGCTAATATCCTCCTGGATATTACAGCCTTTTTTTAAACTTAAAAAATATACATATATGTTGTGACACTTTCTCCCCATATCCCTGTTTAATGTCACATGTAAAGAAAATAAAATGAAAATTCTTTCTCCTATTTCATTTTCTTCATTTTTTTCCGTAGCAAAATTGTTCCTTATATTTGAATTAGTTCAATAGAATAATTGTGTTTTAAGATCACAGAAGGCGAAGATGGAAAAATTAGAATGTTAAATACCAAGAAAGGGAGTTTGAAGAGGTACCTGGGACCCTTACGCTAGATATCACCATGGCCAGAAGACAATGAGAACAAAATGCAATGGTGAAGATAGATATATACAAACCTGAGAAAAAAAAACTTACCCATTTAAGTCAGTCTATTGCTATAACCTATAAAAAAGAAAGGTTTTTTTTTGTTTTTTTTTGGTTTTTTTATTTATCATTATTTTTTTTTCCTTTTCATTTGTACTTTAGTTAGAACTGGTAAATACAGGCTGAATCACTCCTTTTCAGTCCAGATTTTTTTTTTCAATTGATTAATTTAGATTCTGCTCTTTGGCTTTTAGATTTCAAAGCTACTTGTGCAACGCAAAAGAAAAATCTTCTTACACTTTCTCTCTTTCTATTTTGTGTTTCTTATATAATTGTATATTATAAATGTATGTATATCCATATCTATGAGTGTAAACAACATGTACCAAGAAGACATGGTCAAGGCAAAGAACAATGGTCACAGGTAAGGCACCTACTCTAGTTGTCTGAATCATGTAGCGTTCAACTTCTGCTCTTGAACGTTATGTAATTTTTTTTTTTTTTTGCTATTCATATTTGTATTTTTGTCTTTTGGATCCTTCTTATTCATTTATATAGATAAAAACATGCTGAATTCCTTCTTTCCAGTCAGGCTTTTTTTTAGGGGATTTGATTTCATTCTACTTTTATGTCTTTGGATATTAGAGCCTTTGTTGAAACAACAAAAATAGTAATATATGTTCTAACTCGTCCGTCCCATCATATCCCTCCTAAACGTTTCATACACGCCAAAGTTGAATAGAAATTGTTTCTGCTATTTCTATCTTTCATTTTTTTTTGCATATCGAAAGTGTTCCTCATATTTGAAATAAGTCATATCATATTATTGTGTTTTGAGATCAAAGAAGGCGAACATGTAAATGCACTGAGAAGTCGAGGACCAGGAAGAGAGAGCTGTGACTGCAGAGATCCTTGGGACTAGGATCACCATGGCCAAATGACAATATGACAATAAGAAATAGATTGGAGGACAACCCCTTTAGTCTTTTTGAACTGCAGGAGCCACGATCTACAGGAAAGAAGACTATAATGCTAGTATACAAAAAGGCCAAAAGCAGGTCTGGCTACTATTCACAATTTTTTACATTTTGGTTAGCTACACCTCTGAAAAGAATCTTGATCTGTAAACCTCTTCTTTTCCTCCTTTTTTGTTTGTTTGTTTTATCAGAGTTTTTTTTCTTCAACTTTGGTTTCCTACATGTTAAAACCTGGTGAATCTTTCCATTCCAGTAAGCACTTTTTTTTATAAACTCATTTAATTTAGATTGTTCTCTTCCACTTTTAGATTACACATCTTGTTTTGCAACACAAAAGAAAAAATTTTTCAACAGTTCTCCCAAACTTCTTTTTTAGTGTTTCATATGCAAAACAAATTGAATATAAATGCTTTCTTTGATATTTTTTTGCATTTTTTCCCCTTTAGATTTGAAGTTTATTTTAGTAAAGACGAAAACCTGCTGAATTCCACTTTTCCAATCATGTTTTTTTTTAACAGATTTGATTTATATATTGTGCTTTTATACCTTTCCATATTACAACCTTTTTTTCAAAGAACATGGACCGGGAACAAAAAATGCAATAAATTATATGATGAAACAACATGTAGTAATAAGATATGCTCAAGGCAAAGAGCAATCGTCACAGGTAAGGCAGCTACTCTTCTTGTCAGAATCATAATGCCTTCAACCCCTTTGCCTGCACCAGCCATGAAAGGGACTGTAAAATTATGTTTTCTGATTTTGTCCTTTCGTTTCTTAGCTTTATTTAGTATATACAAAAACCTGCTGAGATCCTTGTTTCCAGTCAATTTTTTTTGTAACAGATTTGATTTACATTCTGCTTTTATATCTTTGGATATAAATGGTAGAAACAAACATAAACTTTTTAATATTTCTCCCAAGATTTCTTTTTAATGTTGGTTGCAAAGAAATTTGAATGAAAATTCTTTTTCCTATTTCCTTTTTTTCATCTTTTTTGTTTGGCAAACATTTCTCCAATTTGGAAATAATTTACATCATGATATTAGGTTTTAAGATCACAGAAAGCAACGATGGACAGATTAGAAGTTAAGTACCAAGAAGAGAAGTTTGAAGAGGTACCTGGGGTCCTTAAGTTGGATATCATCATGGCCAGAAGACAACACGACAATAAAAAAAGTGATAAGAGGATAGCATTGTTCAAGCGAGCTGGACTATGGGGATAAGGATCTACAGGAAAGCAGGCTCTAAAGCTATTAAAAACACACAAAAAAGACCAAGTCAGCTACAATGGTAAATATAGATATAAACAAACACCTCAGAAAAAAACTTTGACCATTTAACTCTGTCTATTGGTACAACCAATCCTTTGAAAAGAAAGTTTTTTTTTTTGCTTCATTTATCTTTATTTTTTTTCCCTTTTTATTTGTACTTTGGTTTAGCATTGTTGAGTACCTTCTCAATATCTTTTTTTCAGCCCAGACTTTTTTTTCAACTGATTAATTTAAATTCTGCTCTTTGGCTTTTAGATTTCGAAGCTTCTTTTGCAACACAAAAGAAAACACACACACACATATTCCTACATTTCTCCCAAAAAATCCTATTGAATATTTCATATATAGATATATACACACAAAGGAAATGTTTTTTTGCTTGTTTCATCAGCGTTTCTTTTTTGTCTGAACTTTGGTTTCCTATACGTTAAAATCTGCTGACTTTTTCCTTTTCTAGTAAGGACTTGTGTTGATATTTTTCCTCTCTGCTTTTAGATTACATATTTTGTTTTGCAACACAAAAGAAAAATATTCCAAAACTTTCTCCTGGACTTCCTTTTAAATGATTCATACACACAAAACAAATTGAATATAAAATTAATGCTTTGTTCATTTATTTGAGAATTTTCTCCACACACACACATTCTTAGTTTTACACAGTATCACAAAATTTTCACACATACACACACACACACAGTCATTTTTTGTTTTTAACAGATTTTATTCATATTCTGCTTTTATATATTTGGATATTACAGCCTTTTTTTTTTCGAACTACACACACACACACACACACATCAGGAATGAAAAATACAAAAAAAACACACAAAATGCAATCAACATTACACAATCAAAAAGGCACAACACACACACTACACACAATATTTACATATTGGTTAGCACACACACACACACACACACTGAAAAGAACTGACATCTTTACAACTCCTTCTTTTCCTACACAAACTGTAGAAAAACAGAAATGTTTTTTTTATTGTTTTATCATATATTATATATATATATATATATATATTGCTATTAAAATTGAATGGATTTGCTTTCTCCGATTTCTTTTTTCATTTTATTTTGCCTGGTAAAATTGTTCCTGTAATCGAAATTAATCATATTTTGATATAATGCTTCCAGATTACAGAAGGGCTGAAGTTAAGGAGCATGAAGAGGAGCTGGAAGAGAGTTCTGTGACTGGTTAGCTAAGATTCTCCATGGGCAGAAGACAAGATGACAGTGAGGAAGAGACCTGGAGGACTGAACATTGAGATCTACGTGAACTACATGGACCAGGAACTAAAGATACAAAAAATTACATGAGTATAAAAAACATGCACTAAGAAGACATGGGCAAGGCAAAGAACAATGGCCACACGTAAGGCAGCTATTCTTCTTGTCAGAATCATAAAGCCTTCAACTCTTTTGCTTATACCAACCATGAAAGGGACTAATATTATGTTTATATTTTTATCCTTGACATTCTTCAGGTTTTTTTTTTAGTATAGATTTTTAGTAAGGATGAAAACCTGCTGAATTCCTCCCATCCAGTCATGTTTTTTTTTAACAGATTTGATTTACATTCTGCTTTTATATCTTTGGATATTACAGCCTTTTCTCAAACTTCAAAAATATACAAATACGTTCTTACACTTTCGCCAATATTCCTTTTTAATATTACATGTACAAAAAATTGAATGAAAATTTCTTATGTTTGAATTTAGAATGTTACCTACCAAAGTCATATTAAATATTTGTGTTTTTAGATCACAGAAGGCGAAGATGGAAAGATTAGAATGTTAAGTACCAAGAAAGGGAGTTTGAAGAGGTACCTGGGACCCTTACACTAGATATCACCATGGCCAGAAGTCAAGATGACAATAAAAAAAAAGATAAGAGGGCAGCATACTTCTGGCAAACTGGACTATGGAAATCAGGATCTACAGGAAAGCATGCTATACAGCTATGAAAAACACAATTAAAAAAGACCAGGTCAGCTACAACGGTAAAGATAGGTATACATAATCTCGGAAAAAAAATGCCCATTTCACTCTGTCTTTTGCTACAACCTTTAAAAAAAAGTTTTTTTTTTTTTGCTTCATTTATCTTATTATTTTTTATTTTTTCACTTGTACTTTGGTTATTTTTGTAAATACCTGCTCAATCTTTCCTTTCCCTTCATAAATTTGTTTTAAACTCATTTAATTTAGATTTTTCTCATACGCTAATGGATAACACAGCTTGTTTTGCAACACAAATAAAATATTCCAACACTTTCTCCCAGACTTCCTTTTCAATGATTCGTACGCAAAAATATTGAATATGAATGCTTTCTCCTTATTATTTTATTAGTTTTGTATTTTTGTCTTGTACATTTTTAGTTTTGTTTAGTATATATGAAAACCTGCTGAATTCTTTTTCCAGAGTTTTTTTTTAACAGATTTATATATTTTTTGCTTTATACAGATTTTATTTTTTCGAAATACATTCTTAAAAGACACAAATTTACATATCTTTGGATATATTAGACAATTTTTTCGAACTACATGGACTATGTCATGAACTAAAGATACAATAGATATACATGAGTTTTCCTTAACATATACCATGAAGACTCCATTTAAGGCAAAGAGAATGGTCTAAAACATTGAGTAAGGATAACATAGCTACTCTTTTGTAAAGTCAAAATCATCTAGCTTTCGACTCCTTTTTTATCTTTTGCAGTCTTCAACCATTTAACAGCATTTCATTTTATTTTTGTTTTTGATATTTGTTTTTGTCCTAAGAATCTTGTTTGGTATAGTTAAAAACCTGCTGAATTCCTCCTCTCCAGTCAAGGTTTTTTAACAGGAATTGATTTATGTTCTGCTTTTATGTCTTTGGATATTACAGTATTTTTGGAAATAACAAAAATATATAAATGTTCTAACACTTTCTCCCAATATTCCTTTTTAATGCTTCATTCGCACAAAAATGTGAATGTAAATTGAGAGAAGACTATAATGTTATTGTCAACAACATGAATCATAAAATATATATATTTGAGATACTCTCTCCACAATATTTAACATATTGGTACACCTCTTAAGTTTCAGCAATTGATTGTGAATTCTGTAAATTTCTTGTTCCTTCCTACAAATTGTAGATAAAGAGAAAATTCTTTTTTTTTGTTTTATCAGTATTTTTTTTTTTGAACTTTGCTCTCCTATATGTTAAAACCTGCTGAAGTTTTTTCTTTTCTAGTCAGGACTTTTTTATAAACTCATTTAATTTAGTTTTTTCTTTTCCGCTTTCTAGATGTTCTATCTGTAAAGAACATTTTGCAACTCAATTTAGAAAAACATTTTTTTAACAAAATTTTCTCCCAAACTTCGTTTTCAGTTATATATACAAATCAAATTGAATATAAACAGGTCAGCTTTCTTCTACTTATTTTTTAATTTTTTTTGACCTTTAGTTTTTAGTTTTATTTAGTAGAGATGAAAAGAAAATGAATTCCACTTTTTCCAGTCCTGGTTTTTTTTAAAGAGCAGGTTTTATATATATTTTGCTTTTATACCTTTAGATCTTTTTAAACACTGAAACTTTTTTCAAGAACTACATGGACCACAAACTAAAGAAACAAAAAATTACACAAGTGTAAACAACATGTACTAAGAAGACATTGTCATGGTAAAGAACAATGGTCGCAGGTAAGGCAGCTACTCTTCTTTTCTGAATCATAAGGCCTTCAACTCCTTTGCTTGAATAAACCATGAAAGGGACTGTAATATTATTTTTTGTATTTTTATCCTTTAGATTCTTAGCTTTTTTTTAATATAGATAAAAACCTGCTGATATCCTCCTTTCTAGTCACGTATTTGTTATTTTTAACAGATTTGATTTATATTCTGCTTTTATATCTTTGGATATTACAGCCTTTTTTCAAACAGAAAAATTATACATGTATTTTCTAATATTTCTCCCAATATTCCTTTGTAATGTTGTATGCAAAAGAAAATTGAATGAAAATTCTTTCTCCTATTTCCTTTTTTCCTTCTCTTTTTGTGTGGCAAAAGTTTTTTTCTTTTTTGAAATAAGTTACAACATGATATTAGGTTTTAAGATCACAGAAGTTGAAGATGGAAAGACTAGAAGTTAAGGACCAAGAAAGGCAGTTTGAAGAGTTACCTGGGACCCTTACGCTAGATATCATCATGGCCAGAAGATAACAAGACAATAAAAGAAGAGAAAAGTGGACAACATTCTGCAGGCAAACTGGACTATGGGGATCAGGATCTACAGGAAAGCAGGCTAAAAAGCTATTAAAAAGACAAGGTCAGCTGTTATGGTGAAGATAGATGTATACACACCTTAGACATAAAAAACTTGCCTATGTAACTCAGTCTGTTGCTACCACCTTTAAAAAAGAAAGTTAGTTTTTTTTGTTTCATTTATGTTTTTTTTTCCATTTCATACTTTTGATATTGGTAAATACCAGCTTAACATCTCCTTTTCAGTCCAGACTGATTGGGTGAGGGCGAGGTAGGGGCTGGGGGAAGGGACTTAGCCGTGTGAGGGCGAGGTAGGGGCTGGGGGAAGGGACTTAGTTGGGTGAGGGCGAGGTAGGGGCTGGGAGAAGGGACTTAGTTGCAGGAGGGCGAGGTAGGGGCTGGGGGAGGGGACTTAGCCGGTTGAGGGCGAGGGTAGGGACTGGGGGATCGGACTTAGTTGGGTGAGGGGCGGTAGAGGCTGGGAGAGGGGAATTAGCCCTGTTTGGGAGCAGGTAGGGGCTGAGGGAGGGGACTTAGCCGTGTGAGGGCGAGGTAGGGGCTGGGGAGG
>JAWDGP010003857.1:82500-90000 GCA_033675545.1 Elysia crispata | reverse complement strand
TGAAATAATGTGTTTTATGAATAATCTCATTACGTATAGTCCTTTTTTCTTTTTGTTTTAAACGGTTATAATAAACCTAACCATTAACGGAATATATTTACAAACGTAAGAATGCTCGAATGCTGTGAAGTGTGTCATAACATGCAACATTCTACATAACCTCTCACGCCACAAACATACTCATTGGGAGATAACATGAATAACTTCTTGCTGTAGCCTTAGTTTTCGCGTCTTATCTTGAAAATACATCAGGCTAAATTAAGACGGGACACTGCCTACATATGTGGTATAAAAATTGTACAATTAAAATTATAACGAACAAGAAAAGATAAGCAGAAAATTTAAACAGTGCGAACAACGGCAGTTTTTCACAATTCTGTTTAAACTTCTGATGCAATTACAACTGCATCCTGCTTTTTTTTTGTCATACGCAAAGTTATAGTATTTGAAAAAAATAGAATAGAACCTTCTTCCCTTTAAACATTATGTACATTTGCAGCATGATATTGAAGATACAAAAGAACATAAAATAGTCAAAAATGGTTGTCAGCTCTTATTTAAAAAAAAAAGTATTTCACCGGCTTATTACAATTTGGTGTTTCTCATTTGCACCATGATAAAATTTTCATTACATTCAAGGGAAAAAAATGTTATATGAGACGAGACTGCTAGTTCCATAGTACAGTTTCTTTATTTCACACAAAAGTTGGAAATTTCCGATTTGTTATGATTTACAAAACATCGAACCAAAAACCCTAAGTCAAAGTGAGATTATTTTTCTAAATAACACTTGGCTAGGAGTTATGAAACTTTATCTTCATCAAACAATTGAGTGATATTAAAACTAATGAACCTATTTTTTCTTATTAATGTACTAGCGCAAGTTTGTTTCGACAATTATGGTCTTCTTTATCAGGCAATCAATATTTCTTGGGGAAAGAATCAACCGAAGCATGATACCAGAGAAAGGACGATTGTGTAGCGCGATCTAGCTACCCTCATTTTGACATTGGATTGGGTGCCCACACTTGCAATTCCATATATTATTTCGTCTGTGAATTATTTTCAAGTAAAAGGCAAGGTGTTAACTGATATTTTCTTTCACGGCTGAATATTGAAAACTTCCACACGTTATAACCATTTGTCATGTATTAAGTTAATCATATTAAATCATATTTTAAAATGCACCATATCATATCATAGTTGGAAATGTAAACATTTTGCTTATTACGCGTGTAAAAAAAGAACAATACGATTAATCAAATTTTCTTTTTCCTCGTTGTATTCAATTACCAAATGTGCCCCAAAACGTTGACACTCCCTCATTGCTTTAAACCATGTCTCTTTTGACTCGGACAACTTAATGCATGCTCGTGATGTTACGCTTGCAGTCCAACCATTGAGACACACATGTATATGGGATATAATGGATGATATTTGGTCACATTCTTGGTAATAGCTGCACATTAGTCTATAAATTATATAAACAAAAGAAGGGGCTAATATATCAAAAAGTTAGACAAGATACATTGTTAATCAATTATTGGAAATTTTCTTTTTTTCAAAAAACGGTTTTCTTTTTTTCTGTTTACGGATATGTTTTCATGTGAACGGATTTTGCTGTTTCTCATGTATGTATTTTCCTCAAACAAAGATTAAGTGCGTGTTAAAAAAAAAAAAACGTGTTCACCTGTTGATAGTTCAAGTCAAAGCTGCTGAATTCATGCTTATACTGAAGAAAACATAAGATCCAACTGAACCCTTCAAAAAAACTATAGTATGGCCTTTGAAAGTAATGTTGAAGTCTTAGCAGAAAATGATAAATTGAACAAACGATTGACAAAATTTAAAGTACTAGCCATAAAGACAACAAGGGAACAAATACAAAGAGTCGAAGGAGAAACCGCACCAAAATAACTGGTGATATTTTCTTATTCATGGGAAAAAGATAAGACTGGAAACTTTATATTAAATCAGGAATAAATAGATAACGTCCAAGAAAAGTGGGTAAACGAAAAAGTCAGAAATATTGATTTGTAATAGAAAAAAAAATACAAAAATTATTCAATGTATAGAAAAATTAGAGAAATCCTAGAAATAAAATTTGTTAACACCAGAATGTCTCTCAAAAAAAAAAGATAAGCACAATACATGCATGAACTCCTTGAAGACGACATAAAAATACAATGTTATGAAAGCGTTTTTCAGCCCACATATCTCAATAACTAATACCCAGGAAAAAATAGGAATGTTAAAATCAGGCAAAAGTACAAGCTAAATCATTATGAAAACGCAAGTTTTAGAAGCATTTGAAAACTATAGAATCATGAAGATAGCCACAAAACGTTACAATATAAGGCGATTGCAAGATTCTTCAAGACAATCAAATCTATTCACACAGTGTAGTCAAAGAAACCAAGGATGACAGTATATGAATTACACCGTCCTATGAAATATACCACCAGAATGCGGCGAGTCAGTAACGAAGCAACTGAACAAACTTCTGGAGAGAAACAGTATGCCTCTATGGATGGGAAAAATATAACGAGTTCTGATCTATCTGTTAAAATTAACTTAAAGTGACGGAGCTTTGGTAGCATAAAAAGATAAACGTGTTTTCCTTTCTTAACCAACACATTAAAAAGAGTAGCAATACAGTTGAATAACCTGGACTCATTAGAAAAAAATTATGTTTGCACATGGTCGATACCAACAAATACATACAGATCCATTTACATAAGAAGATGAGTTAGACGTTCAATACTGAACCCATATATATGTAAAGATTCGGGACCCATGCGATTTCAAAACTTGTACAAGACATATTGGAAGCTGTAGAAATATGTTAAGCTATATATATATATATACATATATATATATATATATATATATATATATATATATATATATATATATGCACTAAAAGTGGCTATAGATCAAGATACCGATAAGGTCATGATTGTTTAACTAAAAAATCAAGGCGCATCCTTGATTGCCACTGACAGTATAAATGAAAACGAAAATGCAGTAAGAATACAATGGTGTAATATTTAGTATAGTTTTGTAAGTAGTTTATCATTTTATAACAAACCAATCATCATTAATTTATAATCACACATGTCGAACTATTGCTTATACCAATGTTTCAAAGATGTCACAGGACATATCATTGGAAATATAGATTGTCATCTTTTCTAGAGTTATTAAAAGTCCAACTCAAAGATACAGGTCATTTGATTCAGGATAATGTAACAATTTTTTTTAAATCTGTGATACCGCTGACAATCAAATAATTGGCCAGATCAAAATTGTGCTACCTTTCAAGTCGACACAAAGATAGAAATCCAAAAGAAGGCAAACACAAAACATCGTATTGGATAGATGAAGGCATAATTCGCTCATAGTCTAAGACTAACTAATCATAAAAAAATAATTTTTAAACCTCCGGGCAGTCAAGGGAATAATTTGCTTATATATCATACAACTTACTGTGTCAATAAAAGAATATGTTTATTATACACACCAAATTACACACTTTGAGTGCATAATGTAGTTATATCAAACAAAGCCAAGTCTAAGAAAAACAAATCTTATGTTACTTATTTTTCTTAAAAATGCTTTTTTAAAGTTATATATAAAATGTATGACGTTTTCGTGAGATGTATGAATTTTTTTCCTTTATTGTTTATATCTATATGAAATATATATATAAGCAAAAAAAAACCGCAATAAGACAAGCTTACGTAGATTGAAGAACTCACGAAAAAAACTAGAAATATTGCGTCCAAAAACAAAAAAAAAACACAAAAAAAAACCTCAGTGAAATGAAAAAAAATATCAACCGTAGTAATGATGTGTTAAAAAAACAAATTACAAACAAATCAACCTGCAAAAATTAATTTTCAGTTACATCTCTTTAGACAAAACTCTTTTGTGGGGGAAAAAAACTGTTCAATGTGATTTATACATAATTTATGTGCTTTTAAGCCAAGGTACCAATTTTGCTTAACTTTAAACATTTTAAACCGTTCTAAATAATTTACAGCTGCAAATAGTGTAAGGAATGTTTTTCCTTTTTTACTGAGTAAATAAACAATAAAAATACATCCCTTTAATGTTGCTGTTTTTTCAGACTCGTTATTTCTTAATAGTTTTTTAACTCAGCCTTGAAAAAGGAGCATACAGTCACTGTTAATTTTCAGTAACAATAACTCTTGTGCCCAGCAATAACAAAATTTCGCTTTCTTTAAGTAAAGACATGCAGGAAAAAAATCAATCAACTGAGTTTATTAGATTTGTTCCACAATATGCTTTAATGAAGTTTTTTTCCTTCTCGGATACAAAAACATTTCAGACAGAAATTAGGTGATTAGTTTGGTTAGAAAGAAGAAATGTATCATAAGTTGATTATTTTCGGCAATGGGACAAGTAAGGTCTGATGGTATCATAAACAGCTAATTATGGTGTTTAAACTGTTAACAAGTTTAGTCTACATGTCAATAAAACAAGTATAAAGGTATATTTTTTTCAAACATTTATATTCATAGATGTCACGAAACATTTACATACTTAACTAATATATAACTATATACACATTTTTGAGATAACGAGTGCACACTTGAGCTTAAAATCTTTGATTTTACGACGCAAACTTTTTTTTTCTAAAAATAACATACATATTTTATAAATATTATCAATTTGTAGACTCAGATGATCATCCACATTTGCCAGAATTCGAAGAGCAGCGTTTTTGAAATCAGTTTATACCTCTTCAGAGGCATCCTCTGGTATCAGGACTTCTGACAGTTCCCAAAAAGATTCAAAACTTCCTGAATCTTCACTCAGCTGAAACTGAGAACTGTCTCTATGGCTGGTATCGGAGCTGTTGTATGTAATTTCGTCACGAAATTTGCTGCCCCTGAAGGTAGAAACTACTTTACATGTAAGTACTTCAAATCTTAATAGCCGATGTGGAATACCATTCAACAAAAGTTAAAGATATAAATTGACGTTAAGATATTTCCGAGAACTTTCTGGTTAAGTCTAAATATTAACTTTTTTTGAAATAAGGGTACTTTTAAACATACCAAACTTTTTGATGATTAAAAATTCATTATCATGATTATAATTTTAATGTTTGTTAAGTCGCTACACTCACATAACCATGCAGACAGCAAAATCGACGTAAACAACAACTAGTACAACAACAGCTCCAACTAAGCGATACATGGAAGATAAATTGCCAGGCTGGGCATTATCTGTTTTGTTCTGAAATTCTGAATTTGATTTCGGCAAAAATGCAAAACAGAAAAGACGCTAGATATTTTCAATGAGTTAAAATTCAGATTCACTATTTCATATGTGTCGCAATACTTAGATATTTGATAAAACAAAATATAAATATAATACTACGGAACTTAAATAGTTAATAAAGCCAAAAAGTCTTCAAATCGGGAAAGTTACCAATACTATTCAAACTATCCCATTTTAAAATCGGGAATGCCAGATATGAATCCTGAACACAAAGCAATGTTAAAAAGTTACTCAATATTATCGCTGATGTTAAATCCCATTAGATAAATTGAACACATAGTGAATGTGTGCCCTTAGACGGCGCAGTGTCAAGCACTATGCTTTATCCTTGTTTTTCTTCACTCTATTTGTGCTCGGATGTTTTGTTTGATAATTTGTAGTCGTCCGGTTATAAACTTTATTTCTTAAAGTTTGCACGGAATCGAGACTTCAAGAACTTATTCAAATTTTGTAAATCTGCGCATTTGACAATTTTACACTTACATGTGAAATGGTGGCAAGTTCTTTTATGCAATTTATCATATATTTTTTTAATAAATTTATATTTGCAGTTATTATATCCAATAATAAAAAAAATGTGGATGACCAATTTCACATTTATCTCCTTGGTACCCATCAGCGCATCCAGAGACGCACGATTTATTTAGAATGCTGCAAACATCTTGAGGTCCACCGCAGGTTGGGTCACACTTTTCTGAACAGTTCACAGTATAAGTAGAAGCTTTGCATACTGTTGTCAAGAAAGAACATATATATATATATATATATATATATATATATATATATTCATTTAATTTTTTATATAATGTTATTATAATAATGAACGATGAAAAAAAAAGTCAAATTTCTACTAAGAGAACCGCACACGTCGCTTTGAAGAAATAGGCATGCATAATACGTTCAATATAGTCTACTACTTGAAGCTATAAATATAGTGCTTTGCTTTTAACATCATTCATCGTTGTAGAAAAGCGAACAGGTTTTTTTTAGAAAAAGCAACTTAGACTTGAGAAATCATTTTAATTTCAGAAGATTTTGAGTATCAAGGAAAATATAGAAATAAGAAGTTTAAATTATTCAGTCCATTTAAAATTCCAAAAAGATTTGAGAAAAAACAGAAAAAAATAGCTTTTAGTACACAAAGTAGGTCAGACAGAGAAAACACAAATATATAAATATACATAATTCAATATCTTACACATTTCATATGCAAAATCACTTAAGATCAAGTACAATTTATTTACTTTACAACTGGTATCATCGTAAAAAAATTATAAAGACATATTAAACTATGTTGTGATTGAAAACTTTTTTAACATTTTTGAAAGTAATACAAACTTATCACTAGACAACAAGTTCAATTTTTTTTTCTTTTGTATTAATTAGCACTGAATTTTTTAATTTTGTATTCGTTTTACCGATGTCACATATGTTTCCATAATATCCCAGACTGCAATTGAAGACGCAAGTTCCATGTAAATTCTCGCAAAATTTATTTTCATCCCCACAAAAGGGGCTGCACACACCTGTCAAGTTTTTAGTTCTCATGTTTGATTGAATTAAAGAAAGTATTTAAATTAAAGAAATTGTAGCTATTGTATTCAATCTTTAAATTACAAATCATATATAAATATTCTAAATAATAAATAGGACACAACATTCCTTTAAGATGGCTGGTACATCATATTCTACCATCAATAATTCAGAATTGCTCCTTTTTGCTTTCATTTTTATTACGTTGTGTATATATATATATATATATATATATATATATATATATATATATATATATATATATATATATATATATATATATATATATATAAGAAACATCAATTGGGAAACATAATGTAAAGGCGTGAGTTAAAAAAAGAGAGATATTGCTTCTGAAAACATGTATAAAAAGATAACTGAATGGTAGAAGCGTTTTTGCTTTTTTGTTATGATGCCTACTTAGTGATTAAGATGTTTAACTAATGCAATTTTTTTTTAAATGTACCCTTAAAAAAATTCAAATCGAGTTGATGGAAATCAAAGATTGTGCCCGTTAGGAGTATGAAACTCGTGCGCGGCGCGTTTTGCTCAAATGGACAATAGACATTGCATGTATTTCCACCAGTTGTTCCTTTGTTGCAAGAACTATTCTCTGGGACTAGGTCGAATGCAAATTGGTTCAAAGTAAAAATT
>JAWDGP010003857.1:42500-77500 GCA_033675545.1 Elysia crispata | reverse complement strand
TGCTTGGTCCACCACATTTCTGACTGCAGGTGTCTGAACAGTTTGCTCCAAATGTGTTGTTAGTAAATGCTTGACAAATTAACTTTAATAATTATTTTTGACAAATAAGTTAACTATAATGAAATGTTTTAAAATTTTACACATTCCTTAAGATCAGCAATTTATATTTTTTTCTCATAAAGCCCCTTGCAACCAGAGCACACCAAGGGGCCGACGTATCTTGCCTACGTTCCCTAATGAATTCTTTCCGCTTTTCAGCAATAACTACATTTTGTTTGATATGTGTCAGTTTTTTTTTCGAATACTTTTTATCTTCGAATGGTAATTTAAGCGCATCATTGACTTCTTCCATTAGAGGACGCCTTTTTATTGAATGTCTTTTTTAGGTGTTTTTGCCAATTCTTACAAAACTTGTAGATTCTCTTGGCTTCTGAAATAGAAGTATGAGAAACAAATTGAAATCGACGTGAATTATAAAAAAAAATTACAATTGGAAAACGAAATTGACTACATCTACAGTTACAACTTAAATGGACATAAAAAAATTTAGGTGCGAGGTACCTATGAGTTCAAACCGAAATCAAAAGTATGAATGTCTAATTAGTACATTGGCAAACTTATTTGTACCGCGCGATGAAAAGTTAGGTCTAACCATAACATATGATGAGAAAATTCGTATTTGCGAAGTTTTTGAGACGCCCAAAAGGAGTAAGAATGTAAGGCTGTATTATTTAAAATTATTAAAAAAAAATTTTTTTAGTAAAGCCTTGCAAAGACCCTTGCACTTTTATATTCCTTTAGACTGCAATTTACATCTTAAGATTGAAGCAAATTAAGTCATAGAAGCTGCAAAACGCTAAAATGTCAAATACACTGGTCTTTTTATTGACTTGGCAACCGTCCTTTATCAAGTGTTAGCTTTTAATGTTGGCAAGCTTTTTACCTCTAGGTGAAGAGGACCACCAAAGTGAATTGTGGGTATAATATTGATATGCAAATTAGGTTAAAAAAAATAAAAACAGTTCAGCCATCCCAGCTCGTCTAAGTAAGCTTTTCTGTATGCACGTCTGAGAACGATCTCAAACAACAGGTACACTGTCTACTTTCTGTTTTATTTTTTTTTCACGGTCACATCTTCTGTATTTGCAACTGCTACATCTTCTGTGTTTGTCACTGCCTTGTCTTCCGGGCTTGCCACTGCCAGATTTTCTTTGCTACCGCATGAAATACAAGCTTTCACATGCTTATGCAGAAGTAAAGTAAGAAAAAATGTTTTTCCCGAGAACAAAATTATGTGAGAAAATCAAAGCTGGAGTAAAAAGCTATGATGCAACCTTCATGACAATGGCAAAATAAATAATGAGGATTTTTGACTCACATTTTTACCAAGATTTGTTAAAATCCTCAAGTTTTTTTTTCAATAATTCTTTCCTCTTAATCGATAAGTTAAGAGCACATTAGACACATACATACAAATACACACAATGACAAAATATATTCGTTACCAAAGCAATGTGTTAACTGTACTCAATTTGGGTGTAAGCAACACACAAGTTATTACCTGTTCTGCTGTGGTGTAGATTGCTGAATGAATTGCAGAGGTATAATTCCAGATATATTGCTTTCTGAGCTGCATTCAGCAATGGGCGGTATTTTATCACAATCATCTTCCTGGGAATAAAAATGTGTTTAGTTGATTACCAACCGAAATAAAATCAAAACTTTAACATTTGCAAAAAATAGTTCAAGAGAAGCATGATATGAATAATATAGGGAATACATTGACTTTAACTTTGATCTTACTGAATGGTTAAGTCTTTGTTTCAGGTACATGACTATAGCTTGAAAGTTGGTTGAGTCTAAACAACGATTTTGGCTGTTGCAATACTAAGATAACTCTTGGATACAATTATTAAATATTAACTAGCAAATATAAAAGGCATTCAAACAACAATAGAGGCTGAGACAACCGGAGCTAGATCTAGGGTTCTAAAGATGCAAGTGACTAAATAAATAAATAAATTTCTTTCGAGCTAGATCTAGGTTTCTGGTTGATTTTTCTTTACTAAATTTTAACCAAGCATACTCCAATGACTCACATTTCAGTAATCTGTCTCTCAGTGTTCCTCCTCTATCTCCCTCTGGTGTAGCCATCTAGAAACCTTTGTGTTTACTGTATCTGAAAGACAAGCAAAACTTTAGAGAAAAAAAAACGTGTGTCTTTTGAAATTTATTGAAGCACATAAGTCCTCTACGTGGCTGATTTAAGAATAATAGATGCATATCACTCTCAGTCAAAACAGGTGGAATATTTCTAACTTTTTTAGTATTTACCTAGATACGAGATCATAATAACTACGCTAAAGTTAAAAAAAAAAATAGAAAAATCTTAATGACTATCGAAACTATTGAAACTAATTATAGGACATCCCTTCCCCTTTAGAGCTACGGTTTAGAAATTTAAAAAAAATACGAACCGACGACAATATCATCACGATGCGCTCATAATTATTTTTCGCAGTTTTACCTCTCTCTCTCTCTCTCTCTCTCTCTCTCTCTCTCTCTCTCTCTCTCTCTCTCTCTCTTTCAATTTGAGGTAGAATACGATTTTAGAGATACAGTTAAATAAAGTATTGTGCTCTTTATTTGCCGCGCGTTATAAAACATGATGGGGCGGGGCGTTCAAGTCAATTTAAAAAGTCTAGCAAGATGAAAAAACAATGAATATAATTATTATCTGACCGATTGCAGAGCTCCATGAATAGTAAATGAAATAAATGCAACAAAAATATTCGGTATATAGACTAGATCTATCTCTTAATAGTATTATGTTTCATGAATAAAATTACGAAAGTGTGTTTATCTCAAACCAAAACAACACATGTATTAATTGAAGTGAGTAATTTCTTGAGAGAAATAAAAAATCACAGGCTATAATATCAATGCTTAAGCCTACACAGGTCACAACAAAATTGATTATGGGCAAAAAAGTCTACAAACGCCTCATTTAAAGTTTGTGGGGAGGCCACAGATAAAATAATGGAAGCTAAGCGTATCTAAATCTAGAGTTTAGATTAGTTAGTGATTCTAAAGAGGCTTGCTCTAGTTACGGGTTGAGACATAGAATGTATTGAAGGGATTTAGAGTAGGCATCAACCAGCACAAATTTCTTACCTTCAACAGTTGGTGGTAGTCATTTTCTTATGCGAGGCTGACCATTCGTTTCCCTATACATATATATTTCCGGTTCGCGGTTGCCGCTTGCTCTGGATTTAGCCTAGGCCTAGTGCACTATTGTGACTTTTTCCTAAAAATTGAACTGTGCATATATCGGGTCACAGGCAGAGGTGTATATCGCTGGGTATATTGTATTGAGAGCTATCGGTGGTGCCAGAGTTCCAGATTGAACGGACAATTGATTACTTGACTGAATTTAATATACGTGAAGTACGAGAAGGTTTCAAAGATGAGATATTTTTACGAAACGGTAACGGATGTCACACAAATATTAAACAATTTGACATAATATTTGCTCAATTAGAATGTCCATGTTTAAAAAAAAATACCTTAACATGATATATTTGATCTATCCACCCGATATTAAAATTTTGATTGGGTGGGAATATACAAAAAAAAAGTTTTTAGCTTATAGACACTGTTGAATACCGAATACTTGCGGGAAAGAAAAAATTGAGTTTATACAAATGGTTTTTTTACAATGAACTTTTTATTCACAATTTTATTTAAAATGTTTATTGAACGGGAATATTTCAATCGCACAAAAAGTAACTAACAAATCCGGAAGGGCAGAGATTCGCATTTCGCCTTTCGAAAAAAGTGTTGAAGAAAGTCAAACATGTTTTACCTTCTTTAATTTCAAAATAGATTGAATTGTTTGTTAAAAGACAGTCATGTTACAAATTCGCTAATAATAGCACGGAGGGGCAGAAAAAATATGATTACGTTGATTTTAACTAATGTAGAATGGACATAATCAAGATTATTTTCCTCAATTTAAAAGAATGCAGTAGCTTGGACTATGAACAAGTTATCCTTACATATTGCAACTGTTATTTGTTGTGCTTGTCTTCTTTTAGATCTAGATCTTTGTGTTACTTCACAAGGTAAATTAGCACCTAAATTTGGTACTTTTGTACACGCTCATTGCAAAACCAGTCTCACTAGATGACTTCTTACAACTTACATTCAACTCGTTGAATGTTCCACATGTATTTAGTGTATAAAAGATATCGTGCTCTTCAACAAGGTTTCACAAACATGATATGCATCTTACTTAAATAATGAACATCCTGACTCTCTAGTAACAAAATGAATTGCATTTAAACAAATGTCTTCAAATCATATCAGAGGCTATCAATTGTAAGTTATTCCATTGATAAAAGGTAAAATGTTGGTCTTGACTTATTTTAATTTTGTTATTTTGTAAAAGTTATAGCGCGATAGTAAGGGATTAATATTTGATAAAATTTCAGAACTATAACTATCTTTTAATTTTCAGTTGTACAGATGTGTCCGATAGCATGGTTAACAAATGTACAAACTCGATCATGCATTAAATACTTCCGGTCACCTAGGACATGGCTTGCTGCTAGACATGATTGCAAAAGTCGTGGTGGAGATCTTTTGATCCATTACAACAAGACAGTTCAAGATCTGATTTACAGTATGGTTCCATCATTCAAGTGAACGTATACGTTGTTTCAATCTGAATTTTTTAATACGTTATCTACTGACATTCAAATATGACTTTTGATTATAACGTCATAAGATAATTTTCAATCAATCTTTTTCTTTGGAGAGGTTTTTTGTTTATCTTTTTTTTTTGTCTGTCATAAAAGGGAACACTATAATTTATATGCCGTATGATAAAATTCAATGATTAGATAATGCATGGATATAAAAATGCCTCATATTTGTTTTTAAATCGAATATGAACTTAAAATAGACTAAACTTGATTACAAAAACATAGAAACATTTGTATAACTTTTTGTTTTTAAATTCTAAAACAGGTGTACACAGAAAAAAGCAGGGTATAAAATTGTATGCGAACAGTGATGTACAATTAGAGGATCAGAAAATAGAAATTAAACGCAACTTAGATATATACATATATATATATATATAATGCACTGTGCTTCGATTTGATCTATTGGCTTTCTTACCTTTTTTAGGTGCGTACTCTTTGGGCGACAGATCGATTAGATCTATACGTATAATGTTTTATTTAATTGTAAAATGCTTATATTAAAGCATAAGAACTTGGTTGTTAAACATAGCTCGCATTGTAAGAAAAATATCCTTTAACATGCGTGGTTAAATCTATTCAGCATTCTTCCACTTAGCCCTAGCATTATGATGATTTTGTCACAGCGTGTTTTACCCTTGTTCCTATTGGTAGATATTTTAGAGCGCATTTATCAATATGTGTAACAGAATATTTTCGAATTATGTAATTCCTTTTCTTGATAATTCGAAGAGATTTAGTGTAATTAGGAGTCAAATTGTTTCCAGTTAGTCAACTTTTTGTGATTAGTGAGAAAAACGTATTGTGATTGTTGACTCAACCTCTTGTCAGTCAGACGTCAATCAGTATTGTGTTGGATAAAACAGTTTGCAATTTTTACTAGAGTACTTCAGACTTAACATCTACGGACGAGTTGAGTGATTGGCTGTTGAAATCTTTATATTTTTAGACAAACAAAGCCAATATATACTGTGTATAACCTATATTGCAAAGAAGAATTTATGTTTAACCAGTCACTATACATATATATGCTATACATTGCTTTTTTATCTTATGTGTCGTACTTATTAAATATGGATATATATATATATAATTATATATATATATATATATATATTTTTTTTTTTCCAGAAAGTAACCTTCAATTGTATAATGTTTTCTTCTGGATTGGGCTGAACGATCAAAAACAAGAAGGCGATTTTGTGTGGCTGGATAACACACAAAAGGTAAAGACTAGTTACCTTGATCTAGAACATTAAGCTTTTAGCATACAGGTGCCTCGCTCGTATTTGGTTTTCTTTTTAATTTTAGATCGGAGGTTTTTGTAAAAAAAAAAAAAAGACATTTTGACTGTTACCATTTGACTGGTTATTGCAGTCTACCGATTTACGATTTTAAAACCACTAAATGTTTCTTGATGGTTAAAATGGATTTGATATCTTTTATAACACGCGGTAGTATTCTCAGGAAATTGAAAGACTTCAACCGACTTTTTTATATACCAAGAGCTAAAAATTCGACTTTGAATAATGGAAACTCACTGTTCGTCTATTTAATAACGCAATCATGTGTTCAACCAGAAAATATTTGATTTCTTTTTCAGGTCATCAATATACCTTGGCATCAAGGTGAACCAAACGATACCAGAAAAAAAGAGAACTGTGTCGTTTTAACGCATCTTCGTAGTAATAATAAGTACGGTTTTCTTGATGAAGAATGCAGGAACGGAAATTCGTACATTTGTGAAGCATTTCCATGTAAGAGTAAAGGATATATATATATATATGTATGATAGATTAATATAGAAGATCTTACCTTAAATTCTCTTCACTCTACACTTGTGTTTCAAGCGGAGGACAAAGTTGTCGTGTGTCCTCCGCTCTCTTCGGGTATGACTAAGATGTGTTCGGTTGCCGGTCCGACCATATGTTTTTTTGGTTTTTTTTTTCTTTCTTTTCCGGGCATCTGGTAGTTTTGTAGTAAATGTGTCTTTCTGTGGGGGCACGATGAAAATATTTGCCTTCTTTTGTTGAGGCTTGGTTTTGTTTTTACAATGAAATATTTCTTTGCTATGCAAAGGTTGCACCTGTTTGTTGCTGCTGAGTATGGCTGCGCTCTTTCGATTACATCCCATGATAAGTGGTATTCGTTTTTTTGCATAGCAGAGAAATATTTCATTCTAAAAACAAAACCGAACACACCTCAGTCGTACCCGAAGAGAGCGGAGGACACGCGACACCTTTGTCCTCCGCTTGAAACACAAGTGTAGAGTGAAGAGAATTTAAGGTAAGATCTTTTATATCTATGAAATGCTCCCACAGTTGAGAACTCTTGTAAATTCTTACAACATATCTTTAAACTATGTATGTATGTATATATATATATATATATATATATATATATATATATATATATATATATATATATATATATATAGATATATATAGATATGTGTGTGTGTGTGTTATATGTATACGTGTAGGTGTCTGTGTGTATATCTTTAATAAATGCCTTGTAACTGATTACCTAACCTTTAATCTTTTCCTGGCTTATAAATTTTGGCTTACGTCGATGTTTTGATTTAGTGAAAACGTTATTTTAATATTATTTTTTATCCATCTGATGATGATATTATAAGTATATTAAATCCTCAATTATGTAACTACGCATTAATCGACCATATGCTTTACTAATTTTCAGTATTATTCCATTCGTGTATCTATTAAGTTGAAGTTTGGGTTCTATAGAACCATGAATTTACAAATAAATAAAAAAACAGAAGAACTTAGAGTCATCAATCAACGAAAAAAAAAATACTTCAAAAAGTCGATTTCCTAAAGATTTTAAACGCAGGTATCTATTATATTTCAAAGTGTAACATTCGATTCATTGGGGACAGCATGCGCAAAGAACAAGTTTGGAATATACTGTGCAGAAAACTGCAATCAAAACTGTGGTGGATCGAAAAGCGCTTGTGAGAGCTTTGATGGACGATGTATTTACGGTTGTGATATGGGCTATAAAGGACTACGTTGTGAGACTGGCAAGTAAAACAGTGATTGTTACGTTACTTGCATATGAGGCAGGGCTACGTGTGTCCTCTCTCTCTCTCTCTCTCTCTCTCTCTCTCTCTCTCTCTCTCTCTCTCTCTCTCTCTCTCTCTCTCAATTTAATAAGATTCCTATTTTATTTGTTTCGTGACTTACGATAAAACAAATTAAGGTTAGTTTTTTACTTCTACCACTGCTGCTGCAGTTGCTTCTAATACTACTACTACTACTACTACTACTACTACTACTACTACTACTACTACTACTACTACTACTACTACTACTACTACTACTACTACTACTACTACTACTACTACTACTACTACTACTACTACTACTACTACTACTACTACTACTACTAGACACTACTGCTACTACTACTACTACTACTACTACTACTACTACTACTACTACTACTACTACTACTCTTACTACTACTACTACTACTACTACTACTACTACTACTACTACTACTACTACTACTACTACTACTACTACTACTACTACTACTACTATTACTACTACTACTACTACTACTACTACGACTATTATAACTTAGCTTACTTCTCGTTATCCCTAATTGAAATCACTATTTTTCTAACCCCTCCTTTCATTCCTCTCTCTCTCTTTTCTTTCTTTCTCTACATATCTTTCTATCTACCTTTCTATCTATTTTTCTATCTCATACTAAATCTATGTCATATACATTGCTTTCTCTTACCGTCTATCTAGCCATCGATCATAAATTATTTCCTTTCTCTTTGTGATTATAATTGACTGTCTATAAAAACTTTCGCTATTACTGACTGCAATTTGATCGCTATTTATATGTTGTTGTTTTTTTATATTGATATTTATAGGGCTTCAAAAAAAAAAAAAAAATTCGCGTTTTATGAATACCACATTCATGACTTTCATTATACTTAAGTGCATGGCAATTTTTAGTTCCAAGTTTGAAACAATCTTAATATTACCCAAATCGAAGCGACATGTTCTTTGCATTTAATGGAGCCTTTAATAATTTAGCCTTTAACTCCTCCTCCCCTTTACGTGTAAGGCCGTGGCCATGGTGACCTCCATTCAGTTAGCGAGTGGATTTTCTACCGCCCTAAACGCGTATGGTGGTCATGATGGCCATGCGCGGATATCGCCCTTCTGCTATTCATTAAGTGAGTGATTTTCTACCGCCCTAAACGCGTATGGTGGTCATGATGGCCATGCGCGGATATCGCCCGTCTGCTATTCATTAAGTGAGTGATTTTCTACCGCCCTAAACGCGTATGGTGGTCATGATGGCCATGCGCGGATATCGCCCGTCTGCTATTAAGTGAGTGATTTTCTACCGCCCTAAACGCGTATAGTGGTCATGACGGCCATGCGCGGATAACTCTCGTCTGCTATTCATTAAGTGAGTGGTTGTCTACCGCCCTAAACGCGTATAGTGGACATGATTGCCATGCGCGGATATAGCCCGTCTGCTATTCATTAAGTGAGTGATTGTCTACCGCCCTAAACGCGTATAGTGGACATGATTGCATGCGCGGTTATAGCCCGTCTGCTATTCATTAAGTGAGTGATTGTCTACCGCCCTAAACGCGTATAGTGGACATGATTGCCATGCGCGGATATAGCCCGTCTGCTATTCATTAAGTGAGTGCATTTTCCTCCGCTAAACGCGTATGGTGGTCGTCATGGCCACGCGCGGATATCGCCCGTCTGCTCTTCATTAAGCGAGTGGATTTTCTACCGCCCTAAACGCGTTTGGTGGTCGTGATGGCCATGCGCGGATATCGCCCGTGTGCTATTCATTAAGCGAGTGCATTTTCCTCCGCTAAACGCGTATGGTGGTCGTCATGGCCATGCGCGGATATCGCCCATCTGCTCTTCATTAAGCGAGTGATTTTCTACCGCCCTAAACGCGTATGGTGGTCATGATGGCCATGCGCGGATATAGCCCGTCTGCTATTCATTAAGTGAGTGATTTTCTACCGCCCTAAACGCGTATAGTGGTCATGACGGCCATGCGCGGATAACTCTCGTCTGCTATTCATTAAGTGAGTGATTGTCTACCGCCCTAAACGCGTATAGTGGACATGATTGCCATGCGCGGATATAGCCCGTCTGCTATTCATTAAGTGAGTGATTGTCTACCGCCCTAAACGCGTATAGTGGACATGATTGCATGCGCGGTTATAGCCAGTCTGCTATTCATTAAATGAGTGATTGTCTACCGCCCTAAACGCGTATAGTGGACATGATTGCCATGCGCGGATATAGCCCGTCTGCTATTCATTAAGTGAGTGCATTTTCCTCCGCTAAACGCGTATGGTGGTCGTCATGGTCACGCGCAGATATCGCCCGTCTGCTCTTCATTAAGCGAGTGGATTTTCTACCGCCCTAAACGCGTTTGGTGGTCGTAATGGCCATGTGCGGATATCGCCCGTGTGCTATTCATTAAGCGAGTGCATTTTCCTCCGCTAAACGCGTATGGTGGTCGTCATGGCCACGCGCGGATATAGCCCATCTGCTCTTCATTAAGCGAGTGGATTTTCTACCGCCCTCAACGCCAATGGCGGTCGTCATGGCCATGCGTGGAGAAAGAATCATTTTATCGAGAGCTATTCGCACAAGTCCAGTTTTAAGGAAAACTCTTTTATATATATATATATATATATATATACATCTGTCTTACTAACTATCTATCTATATATCTATCTAAATCTATCTTTGTATCTGTCTATCTATCTATCTATGCATCGATTTATCTATCTACCTGTCTATCTGTCTATCTATCTATGTATCTATCCATCTATCTATCTATCTTTCTATCTATGTAACTATCTATCTATATCTATCTATGTATTTATCTTTCTAATAAATCTATCTTTGTATCTATCTATCTATATATGTATCTATCTATCTATCTACCTGTCTATCTATCTGTCTATCTATCTATCCATCCATCCATCTATCTATCTCACTATCTATTTATCTATCTATTCATCCATCTAAATCTCAATCTATCTGTCTATCAATCCATCTATCTATCTATCTAGCTATCTTTCTATCAGTCTATCATATATATATATATTTATATATATATATATATATATATATATATATATATATATATATATATATATATATATATATATATATATATATATATACATCTAACTTTTTCTCTATCTAAATATCTATATATCTATCCGTATATCTATCTATTTATCTATATCTATCTTTGTATTCATCTATTCATCTATCTATCTATCTATCTATGTATCGATCTATCTATCTCTCTATCTATCTATCTATCTATCTATCAATCTAACTATCTATCTATCTAACCATCTATTTATATATCTATCTAATTTCTTTCTCTCTGTATATATATATATATATATATATATATATATATATATATATCCATATATCTATCTATCGATCTATCGATTTATCTATCTATCTATCTATCTATCTATCTATTGATCTTTCTATCTGTTTGCTATATATTTAATTATATAATTATCTATCTTTCTAACTATATATATATATATATATATATATATATATATATATATATATATATATTTATATAATGCTACGTGTTTGAAAATTAAAACACCTTTTTCGTTCATAAATCATAATGAAGAACCAAGTGGTTTCGAAACTCTCGTATATTCTTCAAATTACATATTTAAAAAAAAAGACATCAATTGACCAGAATAATATGGAAAAGAAAAGAATTGGATTAAAATGGTTAGACTTATAAAGATTGAATACTTTAAAAAATCGTACTTATAATTTTTTTTTGTCAAAGGGCTTAGTTTTGGGCTTGTTTGCTTAAAAAGGACAATCTATTGCTATTGAGCAACATTTGGATTGCTAAAGCAATTTTCAATTAAATAATTTATTTTAAAACAAATTTTATATCCCTCCTTGAAGTAAAACATTTGTTTAATAAAGAAAAAAAAATCTCTTTTTCATACAGCATGTACTAACAACACGTTTGGAGCAAATTGTGTATACACTTGCAGTACACACTGTGGAGGACTAAACAACACGTGCAGCAGTATCAACGGTTTCTGTACTTTCGGTTGCGATGAAGGTTATGAAGGAGCAAGATGCCAGAACAGTACGTGAATATGTACAAAAAAAGGTTCATTTTTGTTAACATACAAGAAAGAAAAATATAGTGGAATAAATCGTTTTTTTTTTTTTTTTTAATCCTTGTATAGAAAGATATGCTTCATTCCCGATCTAATCAAGTTTATAATAAAGTTATGTACCTTAAACATTTTTTTTTTCGATACTGCAATATATGATTAAAAAATGCGATAAAATGCAAAAGTATGCTCTAGAATTTCATGAAAAAAGGATCTTGTATATTGAAGTTACATTTAATTCCGCATAATGAGCATCGTTTTCATGTTATTATTTTTTGGTTTTGTTTTTTTGAGAAATATAGTGTTTGATTATACGTATTCTTAGAATTTAATTTTTCGTTGTTGTAAATAATCCACCCTTAATTTTAGAATCCAGGAGCCAATTTGTCTCAAAAGTAATGAAAATTATCGCTGCTTCACTTCTCGGGATGATGATTATTTGCGTCTGTTTGTTTTTTATCCGTAGGTAAGTGTAACCGGACAGGACTCCAACAGCTAAACCAAAATTAACAAATTAAATGTATTATAAGTTAGTTGTCTTATTCAATAAGGTGAAGTAGTGAATCAAGCTTAAAAACAAAATCTTAGAATATCTAATACACACAAATATCAAGTAAAATGCTAGATTATAATTATTTCAGTAAATTTACATTAACATAACAATTTTGGAAAAAAAAAGTAGATAACGTTTATATATAGTTTGTTGAAGTTAGAATATATATAATGTTATTACGATAGAGCCGAATGATTTACCAAATGTGACTTAACAGATATTATAACTATAATTATAGTTTTACTGCTAGAGTTAAGACGGAATTTTATAAATTTTATCTTGATTATTGTGTAAAATGTCTTTCTGACCTGCACATATCTAAATATGTTTCATAAAAGTACATATTTTTATATTATAAAGTGGACACGAACTAAAAACAAAATAATTCATGTAGGAAATGAGAAACTTAGACCTGTTACGGCTTTTAAGGATTTTGATATATGGTAACATTGTAAATTTTAATACAAAACTTAAAGATAGTAAAAAACATTGTACTCTTTTATTTCCATTGTTATAGTTGTTTACAATGCATTCAAGAGAATGCAAAAATTCTTAAAATGCGAGAAAAATGAACTTACAACTCGGGAACTTAAAATCTTAAACATTTTTAGCAACTGAAGAGTTTGGGCTCTACAGTGGCTTTCATCTGAAAAAAATATAACAACTTGTTTTCAAACCATTTTATATTTGCTTAAACATATTTTGTGCCATATTTGTTGAAATGTTTTAGATGTTAGCAATAGATAGTTCAAAAGACAACTGAAAGCGATTCGGATCCACAAATTCATATGCTTAATTGAAAAGGATTGAGAGAAACAATCAAAAGTTGAACTACTTAGAGACCCTGAACTATACTTGAAACTCTTATTCATTTTTGATCCCAAAATGACTTTATTTTTTTTTATTCTCAAAATTTTAAAGGTGTGCATCCCTTTTTCATTATCAATTCAAAAATTTAAAGATATCTATGATACGTTACTGATATTTGTTTTTAGTTAAGATTGTACTGAAATGGATTTAAAAAAAAACAATAGTAATTCTAAGTTTTCGGTATTAATTTTTTAGTGACGCAATCTCAATGTCACTTGACTCTATTTGCTACCCGCAATGATTTGCATATATATTAAAACATTAACAGACATACTTATAGCATGGTAATATAGTGTTTTAACGTAAATAAAGACAAGGGTATAACTTTTAATAGATTCGCTGAATTAAAGCGATTAAAATGGGTAGTTAGTAACAGTTCGGGCTCTAGATCTGTTAAATAACACATCTATTGGGATTTTATAATCTCCCAATTTTGATTTTGGTAGAAAATACGTCACATTTTTTTTTATTACAAAAAACAGCAATATTTTAAAATCAGGGATTTTAAATAACAAGCTCGTGCTGTAAATGTCTTGTTATGTTACGTCGTATATATATATAGTTTGAACATAAGTTGGAATATATGATAAGTGCTCAACTGTGGAAGCATTTTATGGATATAGAGGATCTTACATTAAATTGTTGTATGAAGAGAGTTTAAGGTGAGATCTTTACATATATATATATATATATATATATATATATATATATATATCACTTTTTTTACCTATGAGGAATATTTTCTCATTGTTAGACTAATTATAGTCGCATTTCTTTTTTTAATTGTAACGCGCATATACTAGAAAAATGGGCAGAGATAATTTCAATCATGCTGATATAATTAGGTCTACTAACGTGTGTTTTATGTTTCGTACATTTTAAATATTGGTTATGGAAAAAAATCATGTATAGCTGATCATAACATTCTTTATTCCTTTGTACATTCAACAGTATATTTGTGATAATAAATTAATCTTTAAGACCAATGCTTAAATACATGTCTGTCCTGAGTTTCCACAAAACGCTTTAAAATAGACCTCCTCCTCCTTTAGAGAAACAAACATGTATAAAACTAAGTAAAGAGAGGTTGGCTTTTGAATATATATTTTTTGATAAAACATTAATTGTCAGATTAGACTCCATTTGTACACAATAAATAACGGATTTATTTTCTTACATTACCTTTCTTTAATTTATAAGCAGAAAAGAACACATAAAATTCATAGTGGAACAAAAAGTATCATAGGCTGAACAAACATGTGTATTCCTCAACAAAAAAATAGTTAATGATAAATAGTTGCAGCAAAGAACAAAAAAACGAAAGCAAAGAGAAGAAAGGAAACAATGAAAAAAAAAACATATAAAAAACAACACAAAATAACAAACCATTCCTATAGAATGTGATTTAGCTCATGTGTAGCTCGCGATCTAAAGAAAGCATTGAAAATATTGGATATCGCTTTCAGACACACACACACACACACAAAAAAAAGACTGTCCTCGTTTAAATTTGCCATACAGGGTAAGTTATGTTTCTATACAATTTAACGATATCCAAGGATGATTAATGTTTTCAAAACTTGTTTTTTTTTATTTTTTCAGACACTCATTTAAAGACGCAAGCGCTAAAAGATCTTCTGAACCTGAAGAAAAGATCGTTAAAATGTCTATCACGCAAGATGGCGCTGTCTCTGTTAGCCAAGACCGCTCTGTCTCAGATGAGACACGATCCAACAGAACTTCAGACAAAAAGACCAGTGTTTCAGGATATATCAAAGATGGCAAAAAGTCCTCCAGTTCAGCCTCTGGCAAAAAGTCCAACACCCATTAATATGTACACGGTTGAAGATAAAAAAGATTGGACTGCTTTAAAAAAATGAGAAAACATCGAGGCGGATATTGTTTAAAGCTAAAAAAATATCGAATGTAAACTCTATAAAGAAAACAGAAAATGAGTAAAACTAATTATTTACCAATATGTTTTAAAATAGATATCTAAGTTACATGTTGCATCTGAGTTTTATCATTATTATCTGTATGACATCAGGGCAAAAACGACATAAACTATAGATATGATATGCCAGTATTTATTGTCATAGAAAATACACTGTCAAATCCTGACGTAAATAACAATTTGCTATTTTGCCGCACTGAAAAATAAAATATTCTGCAAAATGTATGTGCAGGCACTGGTTTAGAAAAGAAGAAGGAAAAAAATAAAAGTCTGATGTGCATTCTGCGTTGGTCCAACTACGGGATAACGGTACAATCTAAACTCCATATACATTATATATATATATATATATATATATATATATATATATATCTTTATACAAGTTTTATAACTCAATCACTTGATTGTTTTGAGCCTCCCTTTTTTAAAAAATTGTTAGGGAATTTTTAAATCTTATTTAATATTAAAAAAGAAAAATATTAAACAGAAATAATTTTTTCAAAAAGCTTTAAGTCCATTGTTTACTTACTAAAGACTTTGCTAACAAGAAAATTAAGCCTGTTAAGGTTTCCTGTTTCATTTCCAATCTGACTGCATAACTTCAGTTAATTATAAGTAAGAAAATTTAAAAGTAGGAAAACTCGTTTAAACAAAAACAAAAAAATAACAGTTACAATTTGTAAAAGGAACACATAAGCATTAACATTGACCATAGTAGATGTTCTCCTACTACTACTCCTACTACTACTACTACTACTACTACTACTACTACTACTACTACTACTACTACTACTACTACTACTACTACTACTACTACTACTACTACTACTACTACTACTACTACTACTACTACTACTACTACTACTACTACTACTACTACTACTACTACTACTACTACTACTACTACTACTACTACTACTACTACTACAACCAATACTACTACTACTACCACTACTACTACTACTACTACTACTACTACTACTACTACTACTACTACTACTACTACTACTACTACTACTACTACTACTACTACTACTACTACTACTACTACTAATAATAATAATAATAATAGAAACGAAAACAAAGGTTTTATCAAGTTGTTACAAAACTGAAAAACACTTAAATATATATATATATATATATTGCCCACATGTTTTTTTTTTCTTTATTTTCATTTGTTTGAAAAAGAAAAAAGATAAAAAAAAAACGTTTTAATGTCGGATATGATTTTTATATTTCAGGACAAACACGGTGTTACTGTTTTATCATTTTCGAAGGTCACGTTGTTTTCGTCTGAGTTTAAAAATTACCGTGTAACGTTTTCGCCGTCATGATTTTAGTTTTTAATGCAATCTTTTGTTTTGTTTTTTTTTCAAACCCTCAAATAAAACTTTGTAAAAATACACATTGAGTCATATTTTCAATGATTTGAAATGTTTACGGATTTTTTTTTTTTGGTTTGTTTATTTTATTTAAATCACCATTTCCATTAAGAAGAGTAACACTTTACGTCCGCACAGAACAAAATGTGCGCCACCTCTTCCCCCCCCACACACACACTCTCTTACTCTTAATAGCTTAAATCTTTGAAATAAGGTGTGTTAGCATTGGACTTATAAGATACGCGAGAGTGGACTTATTCATGTAAAAGAATATCCATTGTCATGCTCGTATGTTTTGAATCAATATACATTAAAAATGCAGCAAATTTCTTTGTAAAAAAAACTAGGCGAAATACTATTTTAGAAAGTAGGCATGTCTGAAGATTTTTAAATTGATAGTAATATTTTTATTTATATTACCGATAAACACCAACTTTAAAACCTCTACACGGATATTCTTTTAATTATTGTTCAAATATTTTAATTCACAAGAAAAAAAAGTTTAAGCAGGTAATACATAAGAAGAAAATAATTATAATAGTTTAAAAAAAATTACTAACCCATTTTTTTACTACTACTACTACTACTACTACTACTACTACTACTACTACTACTACTACTACTACTACTACTACTACTACTACTACTACTACTACTACCACTACCACTACCACTACCACTACCACTACCACTACCACTACCACTACCACTACCACTACCACTACCACTACCACCACCGCTACTACTACTACTACTACTACTACTACTACTACTACTACTACTACTACAGTAGTATATATAAGGCTGGTCCTGGACCACCTAGTTCGAAGAACATACCAGGATCTGAATGAATGTACGAAAAAACGCTTATTTCGTACTTTCTCTCGGACCCTAATTATGAATTTGCAAAAAAAAACAACTTTTTCGTACAAAATGTGTACGACAACCATACCAAATACCACTTAGTTCGGCAATCCGCGGCTCCCAGCACCCTTACATCGAAGCTTCATGTGCAATAAACACTTTTCGTACACGCGGCAATTCTCATGTTCCCATTTGGCGCTGGTCGGTTCTGGACCACCTTGCACGAAAAACATACCACATCTACATGCACTCGGACCCCAATTCTGCATGTCTGGCCTACGGTTCGGTTTCGGTTTCGGTTTCGTTACGGGCACCCAATGAGGGCTGCTTAGCAATAAAAAATTGTATTTAAAGAAAAATTTTGTGTATATACACAAAAAGTAAGTCAAAATGAGGGGGGCAAACAGCTGTGAATGGCTGTTGTGGGATCTGTAGAGGTGTGCGGCAAGAGCTTCATGGGGAAATATTGCAAGGCCCACAATGCCCGGATAGCAAAGGGCGGAGGCACCATTGCTTGCACCATTTGTGGTAAGGGTGTTAAAAACCTGTTTATGGTTTGTAAACGCTGTGGTTATGTCAAAACATGGATGCGGTTTTGGCAAAGGGATAATAGGGCGTTCTTGGCAGAGGTTAAACGTTTAAACACCATAGAAACTTCTTGTTAGACTGGTGTTTTATTTTAGTCATGCCTATGGTAGAGGTTTAATTTTTTAGCCAGCAAAAAAAATTTCATTTAGATAGGTGTTTTATCTTAGGCATACCCATCCAAGATGGTGACCATGGACGAATACTTAGAACAGCTACTGGCAGAGATGCCCGATTCGGCTTTCTACGATGTGGTGAAAAACATCCTGGACGAGCCCATTCCCGAGGTTGTTAAAAGACGTTTGCTGAAGCCTCTAAAGCCTCAGAAATATCGGCCTATTCCTCCACCGCGCAAGGCAAAAGCCAAGAAAAGGAAGGCCATCTAGGAGGAATTTGACCCCATCCAAAAACTTCCGAGTTCTGCAAAGGACTATCAAGATGAGCTCCGGGGCTTGTTCGAAGAGCCTAAAGAACTCGTCTTTCGGCGGACGCGATGGACGTTCGCAAATTTCCTGCGCGGGTGGCAAATGGAGGTGCCCCAGGGGCACCCGCAGGACACTGACCCCAGAACCTTTCTCGAAATTGTTGAACCCAAGATCCGCAAAAAACTAGAGAAGGAGCTCAGAGTTTTAAGAGGAGGGTTGAAATTTCAGCTGGCTCTAAAGGTAGAGCTCGTGAAGGTCAACCCAGACGGCAGCGAGGAGTACTTTGAGCCTGTTATGCGGCACAGACAGGAGACTGTACTCCAAGAAAACGAGATCACAGCAGCCCTCGAAGAAACATTCCCGAGGCTGCAGGAAACTCTCGAAAAATTGACCCAGAGAGGATCTGGGTGGGCGGTAGTACAGGTTCGCAAACTTTGGTTAGATATCGCCCGATATCAACCTCTCCGGGGCGGATCCTACATCCCACTGCCGCCAGAAGTGAAAAACAAGAAGGCAGTGGTCAACGTTAAAAACAAGGATGACCACTGTTTGCGATGGGCCCTCCGGTCTGCCCTGTTTCAAGCTGCAGATCACACAGACAGACCAGCCAAATACCCCACCGCAGATGGTCTAGACTTTGCAGGCATCGATACCCCCACACCCATCTCTCAGATCGGCAAAGTGGAGCGCCAGAACGACCTTGCCATCAACGTGTTCGGCTGGGACAAGGGAGTGATAGTGCACCACATCTCCAAACAGCCAGAAGACATACCCAGGATCAATCTGCTGTTGATTGAGAAAGCGGGCAAGTTCCACTACACCTGGGTCAAAGACCTCAACCGACTTCTCCACGACCAGAACAAAAACGGAAGGAAGAAGCACTTCTGTGAGCGCTGTCTTCATGGTTATTCCAGGGAAGACCTGTTGGAAGCTCAGAGGCCGGAGTGCAAGGGAATTGGCCAGACAGCCGTCAGGGTGGAGATGCCCCAAGAGGGCAAGCTCACCTTTCAGAACCACCAGAAGCAGCTGCCCGCGCCATACGTCATTTACGCCGACTTCGAAGCCCTCACCACGAAAGTCGAAGGGCCAGAGCTCGACCCGACAAAAAGCAACACCCAGAAGACACAACACCACGAGGCATGCAGTTACTGCAACGTGGTGGTGCGGTGCGACGGGAAGACAGAGGCGCCTGCCGAATACCGGGGGCCCAACGCGGTAGAACACTTCCTCCGAGCTCTCCAAGAGGAAGAGCGTGGGATCCAGAAAGTGCTGGCGAAAAAGCAAGACATGAGAATGACAAGAGCAGACTGGGAGAGCCACAGGACTGCGAGCAGATGCCATGTGTGTGACAGACTCCTGAAAGGAGACTCTGTAAAGGACCACTGCCACATCACCGGCAGGTACCGAGGAGCCGCCCACAGCGCCTGCATTCTAAAACTGCGGCTCAGCCCAAAGACCACAATCATACCTGTGGTCTTCCACAATCTGCGGGGGTACGACAGCCACTTGCTGATGCAGGCGATATCCAAGGTGGAGGGGCGGGTTTCCTGCATCCCCAACAACACCGAGAAGTACATTTCCTTCTCCCTGGGGCAGCTGCGCTTCATCGACAGCTCTTACTAGCCCCTCTCGACAGGCTGGTAGCGGCGAACAAGCCCGAGGCCTTCCAGATCACAGCCCGCTACGAGCCCGACTGCACGCTGCTCCTGCGCAAAGGCGTGTACCCGTATGAGTACATGGACTCCTGGGAGCGTTTTGAAGAGACCCAGCTTCCACCGAAGGAGGACTTCTACTCCAAGCTAACAGGCGCAAATATTTCCGATGGTGACTACACCCATGCCCAGAGGGTCTGGGAGACCTTCGGGTGTCAAACCCTAGGCAACTACACCGACCTCTACTGCCGGACCGACGTGCTGGTCCTTGCCGATGTCTTTGAGAACTTTCGAAAGACTTCCCAGAAACAATATGGGCTGGACCCGGCGAATTATTACACCAGCCCAGGCCTATCTTGGGACGCTCTCCTCAAAAAGACCGGGGTAGAACTGGAGCTGCTCACAGACTATGACCAACACCTCTTCATCGAGAAGGGGATGCGTGGAGGCATCTCGATGGTGTCAAAGCGCCACGCCAGGCCGTACAACCCCGCAGTAGAGGGATACAACCCGGAGAAGCCCAACAGCCACATTCTCTACCTAGACGCCAACAACCTTTACGGGTGGGCCATGAGCCAGCCCCTTCCGACTGGCGGATTTCGATGGGTAGAGGACTGTACAGCGCTGGCTGGCACAATCCAAGACCAACCGGCCTACGGGCCCGAGGGTTTTATCCTCGAGGTGGACCTGGAGTACCCCCAGGAGCTTCACGACCGCCACAATGCCTACCCGCTTGCTCCAGAGCGCATGGTGGTCCAGAAAAAGTGGATGTCGGAGTACCAACACGGACTCCTGGGCAAAGGTATGGCGTCCGCCGAGGTAAAAAAAACTGGTCCCCAACCTCCGCGACAAGAACCACTACGTGCTCCACTACCGCAACCTCCAGCTTTACTTGGGACTCGGGATGAAGCTGAAAAAAGTACACCGCGCCCTACGCTTCGAGCAGAGCCCCTGGATGGAGCCCTACATTCGGATGAACACCGAGCTGCGGAAGCAGGCCATCAGCGCCTTCGAGAAGGATCTCTACAAACTGATGAACAACTCCGTCTTCGGTAAGACCATGGAGAACCTGCGAAAGCGAGTCGACGTCAAACTGGTGCGCGCACACGAGGAGGACAAACTCCGCCGCCTTCTGGCCAGCCCGTCCTTCGCCAGAGCGAACATCTTCGACGACGACCTCGCCGCCATAGAGGTCCACAAGAGCCGTCTAGTCCTCAACCGCCCCGTATACGTGGGCATGAGCATTCTCGACCTATCGAAGACGTTAATGTACGACTTCTACTACGGGCAGCTTAAGAAACAGTACGGAGACCGGTGCCAGCTCCTCTACACCGACACGGACAGCCTCCTCCTCGAGATCCAAACGGAGGACGTCTATCGGGACATGGGCAAGCACGCCGAGCTATACGACACGTCCGACTACTCACGTGAGCACCCTCTGCACAGCGCCGAAAACAAAAAAAGTTGTCGGGAAGATGACGGACGAATGTGCCGGGCGCCTAATCGCGGAATACATCGGCTTGCGCCCCAAGATGTACAGCATCCTCGAGGCCAACGGGGACAACATGAAAAAAGCCAAGGGCGTGAAAAAGTACGTCGTGAAGAAACGCATAAGACACAATCAATACAGGGAGGCTCTCTTCGAGAAAACTACCTTCCACCACAGCATGAATGTCCTGCGATCAGAGCGCCACCGTATCTATGCGCAACACCTCCACAAGGTATCGCTGTCTCCCTTCGACTCCAAGCGGTGGATCGCAGGAAACGGGGTGGAAACTCTTGCTTATGGGCATAGGGATACCCTACCGACTGGTACAGCCGAGATTAACGCTTACATTGACGAATTTCTTAACGGTTGAGAACACCATCGGGAGGCAGTTGAGTGTCAGGAGGCACAACCAAAAGCTCCTCACGGACAAACCCCCGACTAGGTCCTTGACCTTCAAGATAATAAAACACAGGCTCTCCGGGTTTGGTCAATGTGCGCCCTAGTCGGTACACCCGGAGTGACCACACAGGGTCTGTAGCGCGACGCAGCCCACCCTCGAGTTCGCCAGGCTGATAGAGGAAGCGAACACCAACCCCCGAAGGGAGCTTCTGCTCTTGAAGTCCAACAGGGCGGCCGGGAACCGTAGAAGAGTGCTTTCCACTCACAGACTTTGCCCGGATGGCCTCAGAAGGTCGCTTACCGGTCAGCCGAGTGACCTCTCCATTCAGAGCAGAGACAACCGAAGGCAGCCGCCGCACCCACTCTGTGGATCGTTCACCAACAGGCAGTCGCATCTCCTGGGCGTACTGGTGGCCAAAGAGCCTCTCAGACAGAGTTCTGTTCCACCTCTCCACGATTCCTTGGTCCCGGTGGGAACCGACCCGGCCGCGCCTGGCCTCGACGTTGTGACTAGCAAGGAGTTGGCTAACTGCCCCCATAAATTCGCGTCCAGGGTCCACCTGCATTATCTTGGGCCACGTCAAAGGCCCCCGTTTGTAGATGCGAGACAGGGCATCTGCGACCTCTGCTGCGCCCTTGGTGGTCAGCGGCTCCGCCTCCTTGTACAGCGAGGCAATGTCGACTACGGTCAGGGCGTACTTATAGGTCTTCCGTCCCACGCGGTCGTGGGGAAGGAAAAGGAGGTCGGCTTGATGGACCTTATTTGGCACCTAGACATCAAACTTTGGTCTCGGTATGTGCCGCGGCGCAGGTATGTAGATCTGCCAGATGGCCTGTTTCTTCAGCCAGTTCTTAGCCGCATCGAGAGAGACCCCCGCTGCAGACGCCAGCTTCTTGATGGCGGCAATTCCTTTCCAGTAGCCTCCAGGGCTGTAGTAAATCCTCGACAGGCGAGAGTCCATTGTCATGTATTCCAAAAACCAACCAACCTCAAACACAACGCCAGAAAAAAATTGGGGTCTCACCGACTATCTCCTAGCGATATAGTATGTCACAAGGCCGGTTACGACCATACCCCCGACAAGAAATGAAATCTCGCGGTCTTTTTGGGCGCTGCTCGGTGTATAGAAGTCGGTAAGCTGGGGCTCGGGCTCTAGAGGGTCGAGTTTTTCCCCTGTGTTTTTTGTCATGCAAACAATGATAAACATCAGCTAAGCAAATGATATTAAGAAACATGCGAAGCTGTTGTCAAACACTTCACAGCCATCGAAGGGAGACAGCGATACCTTGTGGAGGTGTTGCGCATAGATACGGTGGCGCTCTGATCGCAGGACATTCATGCTGTGGTGGAAGGTAGTTTGCTCGAAGAGAGCCTCCCTGTATTGATTGTGTCTTATGCGTTTCTTCACGACGTACTTTTTCACGCCCTTGGCTTTTTTCATGTTGTCCCCGTTGGCCTCGAGGATGCTGTACATCTTGGGGCGCAAGCCGATGTATTCCGCGATTGGGCGCCCGGCACATTCGTCCGTCATCTTCCCGACAACCTTTTTGTTTTCGGCGCTGTGCAGAGGGTGCTCACGTGAGTAGTCGGACGTGTCGTATAGCTCGGCGTGCTTGCCCATGTCCCGATAGACGTCCTCCGTTTGGATCTCGAGGAGGAGGCTGTCCGTGTCGGTGTAGAGGAGCTGGCACCGGTCTCCGTACTGTTTCTTAAGCTGCCCGTAGTAGAAGTCGTACATTAACGTCTTCGATAGGTCGAGAATGCTCATGCCCACGTATACGGGGCGGTTGAGGACTAGACGGCTCTTGTGGACCTCTATGGCGGCGAGGTCGTCGTCGAAGATGTTCGCTCTGGCGAAGGACGGGCTGGCCAGAAGGCGGCGGAGTTTGTCCTCCTCGTGTGCGCGCACCAGTTTGACGTCGACTCGCTTTCGCAGGTTCTCCATGGTCTTACCGAAGACGGAGTTGTTCATTAGTTTGTAGAGATCCTTTTCGAAGGCGCTGATGGCCTGCTTCCGCAGCTCGGTGTTCATCCGAATGTAGGGCTCCATCCAGGGGCTCTGCTCGAAGCGCAGGGCGCGGTGTACTTTTTTCAGCTTCATCCCGAATCCCAAGTAAAGCTGGAGGTTGCGGTAGTGGAGCACGTAGTGGTTCTTGTCGCGGAGGTTGGGGACCAGTTTTTTTTACCTCGGCGGACGCCATACCTTTGCCCAAAAGTCCGTGTTGGTACTCCGACATCCACTTTTTCTGGACCACCATGCGCTCTGGAGCAAGCGGGTAGGCATTGTGGCGGTCGTGAAGCTCCTGGGGGTACTCCAGGTCCACCTCGAGGATAAAACCCTCGGGCCCGTAGGCCGGTTGGTCTTGGATTGTGCCAGCCAGCGCTGTACAGTCCTCTACCCATCGAAATCCGCCAGTCGGAAGGGGCTGGCTCATGGCCCACCCGTAAAGGTTGTTGGCGTCTAGGTAGAGAATGTGGCTGTTGGGCTTCTCCGGGTTGTATCCCTCTACTGCGGGGTTGTTCGGCCTGGCGTGGCGCTTCGACACCATCGAGATGCCTCCACGCATCCCCTTCTCGATGAAGAGGTGTTGGTCATAGTCTGTGAGCAGCTCCAGTTCTACCCCGGTCTTTTTGAGGAGAGCGTCCCAAGGTAGGCCTGGGCTGGTGTAATAATTCGCCGGGTCCAGCCCATATTATTTCTGGGAAGTCTTTCGAAAGTTCTCAAGACATCGGCAAGGACCAGCACGTCGGTCCGGTAGTAGAGGTCGGTGTAGTTGCCTAGGGTTTGACACCCGAAAGTCTCCCAGACCCTTTGGGCATGGGTGTAGTCACTATCGGAAATATTTGCGCCTGTTAGCTTGGAGTAGAAGTCCTCCTTCGGTGGAAGCTGGGTCTCTTCAAAACGCTCCCAAGTGTCCATGTACTCTTAGGGGTACACGCCTTTGCGCAGGAGCAGCGTGCAGTCGGGCTCGTAGCGGGCTGTGATCTGGAAGGCCTCGGGCTTGTTCGCCGCTACCAGCCTGTCGAGAGGGGCTAGTAAGAGCTGTTGATGAAGCGCAGCTGCCCCAGGGAGAAGGAAATGTACTTCTCGGTGTTGTTGGGGATGCAGGAAACCCGCCCCTCCACCTTGGATATCGCCTGCACCAGCAAGTGGCTGTCGTACCCCCGCAGATTGTGGAAGACCACAGGTATGATTGTGGTCTTTGGGCTGAGCCGCAGTTTTAGGTTGCAGGCGCTGTGGGCGGCTCCTCGGTACCTGCCGGTGATGTGGCAGTGGTCCTTTACACAGTCTCCTTTCAGGAGTTCGTCACACACATGGCATCTGCTCGCAGTCCTGTGGCTCTCCCAGTCTGCTCTTGTCATTCTCATGTCTTGCGGTTTCGCCAGCACTATCTGGATCCCACGCTCTTCCTCTTGGAGAGCTCGGAGGAAGTGTTCTACCGCGTTGGGCCCCCGGTATTCGGCAGGCGCCTCTGTCTTCCCGTCGCACCGCACCACCACGTAGCAGTAACTGCATGCCTCGTGGTGTTGTGTCTTCTGGGTGTTGCTTTTTGTCGGGTCGAGCTCTGGCCCTTCGACTTTCGTGGTGAGGGCTTCGAAGTCGGCGTAAATGACGTATGGCTCGGGCAGCTGCTTCTGGTGGTTCTGAAAGGTGAGCTTGCCCTCTTGGGACATCTCCACCCTGACGGCTGTCTGGCTGATTCCCTTGCACTCCGGTCTGTGAGCTTCCAACAGGTCTTCCCTGGAATAACCATGAAGACAGCGCTCACAGAAGTGCTTCTTCCTTCCGTTTTTGTTCTGGTCGTGGAGAAGTCGGTGTAGGTCTTTGACCCAGGTGTAGTGGAACTTGCCCGCTTTCTCAATCAAAAGCAGATTGATCCTGGGTATGTCTTCTGGCTGTTTGGAGATGTGGTGCACTATCACTCCCTTGTCCCAGCCGAACACGTTGATGGCAAGGTCGTTCTGGCGCTCCACTTTGCCGATCTGAGAGATGGGTGTGGGGGTATCGATGCCTGCAAAGTCTAGACCATCTGCGGTGGGGTATTTGGCTGGTCTGTCTGTGTGATCTGCAGCTTGAAACAGGGCAGACCGGAGGGCCCATCGCAAACAGTGGTCATCCTTGTTTTTAACGTTGACCACTGCCTTCTTGTTTTTCACTTCTGGCGGCAGTGGGATGTAGGATCCGCCCCGGAGAGGTTGGTATCGGGCGATATCTAACCAAAGTTTGCGAACATGTACAACCGCCCACCCAGATCCTCTCTGGGTTAATTTTTCGAGAGTTTCCTGCAGCCTCGGGAATGTTTCTTCGAGGGCTGCTGTGATCTCGTTTTCTTGGAGTACAGTTTCCTGTCTGTGCCGCATAACAGGCTCAAAGTACTCCTCGCTGCCGTCTGGGTTGACCTTCACGAGCTCTACCTTTAGAGCCAGCTGAAATTTCAACCCTCCTCTTAAAACTCTGAGCTCCTTCTCTAGTTTTTCGCGGATCTTGGGTTCAACAATTTCGAGAAAGGTTCTGGGGTCAGTGTCCTTCGGGTGCCCCTGGGGCACCTCCATTTGCCACCCGCGCAGGAAATTTGCGAACGTCCATCGCGTCCGCCGAAAGACGAGTTCTTTAGGCTCTTCGAACAAGCCCCGGAGCTCATCTTGATAGTCCTTTGCAGAACTCGGAAGTTTTTGGATGGGGTCAAATTCCTCCTGGATGGCCTTCCTTTTCTTGGCTTTTGCCTTGCGCGGTGGAGGAATAGGCCGATATTTCTGAGGCTTTAGAGGCTTCAGCAAACGTCTTTTAACAACCTCAGGAATGGGCTCGTCCAGGATGTTTTTCACCACATCGTGGAAAGCCGAATCGGGCATCTCTGCCAGTAGCTGTTTTAAGTATTCGTCCATGGTCACCATCTTGGATGGGTATGCCTAAGACAAAACACCTATCTAAATGAAATTTTTTTTGCTGGCTAAAAAATTAAACCTCTACCATAGGCATGACTAAAATAAAACACCAGTCTAACAAGAAGTTTCTATGGTGTTTAAACGTCTAACCTCTGCCAAGAACGCCCTATTATCCCTTTGCCAAAGCCGCATCCATGTTTTGACATAACCACAGCGTTTACAAACCATAAACAGGTTTTTAACACCCTTACCACAAATGGTGCAAGCAATGGTGCCTCCGCCCTTTGCTATCCGGGCATTGTGGGCCTTGCAATATTTCCCCATGCAGCTCTTGTCGCACACCTCTACAGATCCCAAAAACAGCCATTCACAGCTGTTTGTCCCCCTCATTTTGACTTACTTTTTGTGTATATACACAAAATTTTTCTTTAAATACAATTTTTTATTGCTAAGCAGCCCTCATTGGGTGCCCGTACCGAAACCGAAACCGAAACCGAACCGTAGGCCAGACATGCAGAATTGGGGTCCGAGTGCATGTAGATGTGGTATGTTTTTCGTGCAAGGTGGTCCAGAACCCCCCAGCGCCAAATGGGAACATGAGAATTGCCGCGTGTACGAAAAGTGTTTATTGCACATGAAGCTTCGATGTAAGGATACTGGGAGCCGCGGATTGCCGAACTAAGTGGTATTTGGTATGTTTGTCGTACACATTTTGTACGAAAAAGTGTTTTTTTTGCAAATTCATAATTAGGGTCCGAGAGAAAGTACGAAATAAGCGTTTTTTCGTACATTCACTCAGATCCTGGTATGTTCTTCGAACTAGGTGGTCCAGAACCAGCCTTATATATACTACTACTACTACTACTACTACTACTACTACTACTACTACTACTACTACTACTACTACTACTACTACTACTACTACTACTACTACTACTACTACTACTACTACTACTACTACTACTACTACTACTACTACTACTACTACTACTACTACTACTATTACTACTACTACTACCAAGTCTAATAATGTTCCTCTGCTGCTGTACCTTATTTACAATATAAGAAATAATATTAGATATCTTTCACCACTTACTACATCTACTAATACTTCCACAACAATATACTACTGCTAGTTTTTCCATAGTTATTAAGTGTACTGCTGCTGCTGCTGCTACTACTACTACTACTACTACTACTACTACTACTACTACTACTACTCCTACTACTCCTACTATTACTTCTACTACTATTACTACTACTACTACTACTACTACTACTACTACTACTACTACTACTACTACTACTACTACTACTACTACTACTACTACTACTACTACTACTCCTACTTCTACTCCTACTACTCCTACTACTTCTACGCCTACTACTCCTACTATTACTTGTACTACTCTTACTTCTCCTACTCCTACTACTTCTACTACTACTACTATTACTACTACTCCTACTACTGCTACTACTGCTACTACTACTACTACTACTACTACTACTACTACTACTACTACTACTACTACTACTACTACTACTACTACTACTACTACTACTACTACTACTACTACTACTACTACTACTACTACTACTACTACTACTACTACTACTACTACTACTGCTGCTGCTGCTGCTGCTTCTGCTGCTACTTCTACTACTACTCCTGCTCATGCTCCTCAAATTGTTACTGCAAATAAGTAATACTGCTGCAACTTGTAGGCGTAATAACATGGTTGATTATATATTTAGAAACATTGATCAAATTATATCCATTGAAAAATACCTCGTACATTCTGTCTAAAGGAGAACATTTTTTAAGCTAGAAGATTGCCAACAAATCTAACAATATGATTACTCATTGCATGCTCTTTGACGGCCCTGTAATATTTCGTCAGATTTAATCTTGTTTAAATGCGTCGAATTGCATGTAGTATTATATGACTTTTATGAGACATTAAGTATTGCGGCGAAGTTAAAGAAGTTACCTAACTTTTAGAAGAGACTAGAGAGGGACTAGCTAGAGGCTAGTGGAAGTTGGGATCAATCGTTAAGTTAGGAACTCTTCATAGAACCTGCCCATTATTCCCGCCCATCCCCATCCAAAATTTACACAAATATGTAGGAGACAAAGACGTTAAGATAAAGGTAAAGTTGACTTACCAAAAAAAAACCAAAACACTTTATTTAAGCATATATCGTGGAAGATATCGTCACAATGACTTTACATCTATGGACGCTTGTTGTGAAAATATTGCGTTTGTATTATTAATGCCGATTAATACAAGAACTGTTGAGGAAAATAAATCGTAACAAACAGAGCGTCTAAAACTTGTAATGTAGATAAACAGTGGTTCTCTTGTTTTTAGTTTTCATACATCGATGAAGCGTTTAGACATTACATCACCATGATAAATTGGACACTGACTAAGAGCTATTAATCAGAGGATAAAGCCATGATTTTTTGTGTGATAATGAGATACTGAATTAAAAGACTAACTCTTAAATATGTAGACGGCCTAGTTCTTCTAATAACTGTCTATATCTAACGATTTGTAAATGTAATTAAGTCAACAAATAAAACTACAATCACATGAGATGCAATTTATGTGTATAAAACAAGAGATAATGTCCGAAGTGAGGCAAATTAAAAAAAAATAATATCAAGACGTTGACGCAAAGGTCTTTACAGATGGCGGTACATGTGAAACACTGAAAAGATCTAGATCTTTTTTCGAAATAGAGGAATCAAGAGGTTCATTCAAATATAAAAAATAGTAATTAAAAAGATTTACAATAAAAGATAAATGAGCAATTTGTACATAATAGGTTTAGAGGGAAAGAAGATCAAAGATCAAAATTCTAGAATATATTTCAAGACCCACATTATCTTACAAATCAAAAGCTAAGCGCAAAAAACTTCATTCACATAGAATGTTTTTTTCTTTTCCTTTCTTTTTTTTTAGATTCATGGCAATGACTATCAAAATGAAACAAAACAAAACAAGACAAAACAAAAATAAAACAAAATAAATAAAAAAATGTAATGAAATGAAGCAAAAAAAAAAAAATACACTTTTTTTTTTTATCTCATATTCCATTATAATCCATCTGATTTCGAAGAGTGATTATTACTAGTAATATTCCTGAAAATATGGCTTTATTATGGTCAGAGACGTCATTTTTATAAACTCATCAATTCGGTCATTTATTTATACAATGTAGGTTATTATTTTGGGTTGCAACTTTATATTTCAAATTTGTTTGGGAGTTTCAATTCACATCGTGTAATGATATTGTGTAATATCATTAGAATAACACTGCTGTCAACACGAAACCCGACTTTTTTTAGAGATCACTATTGCTATGCACTCAAAAGGCCTACTCTCTCATCAAGGTGAAATAGCTACCCACCGAGAAGTCCTACCATTTCAGACCAACACTGCTACTGACCTCGAGACCCTACCATTCCATCAGATTAACACAGTTGACCACCAAAAAGTTCTAAGATTTTATCAGAGTAACCGAGCTGACCACAAATAGGCCCTGCCATTTCAAAAGGTAAAACTGTAGTCCAAGTCGTCCCGCAATCTTATCAGGGTAACAATGAATTCATCCACGAAGCCCAACAATCTATCATAGAAACACTGCTACCCATCCAGAGGCCCTACCATCTCATTAAGATAACACAATTATCCACATCACACAGAGAACTTTCATTAGGTAACACTGCTACCCACATCACATCAGCTCAAAATTCGACCCAAGAAACCAAGTAGGCCATAACTGGAACACTGTTGCCCACCACGAAGCACGACTTACTCATTACGAAAACACTGCTACCCTTCCAGAGGCCCTACCATCTAATCCGCTCAAGATAACCGTTTATCAAGTCAGTCTGACCAATGACCCCCCCACACACACACACACACCGATCGTCAGCTCCACCATATCTTTGAGAATCACTAGGATCAGTCAATTCCGATGATCTTGCTTCAGGTCATGAAATGATGACGGTCCACCAAGACATCTTTTCTTCATGATAGAAAAAAACTGTAGCCCCTCAAAACATCCTGTCATCACCACCACATCGCAACCTAATTCTAGTGAAAATCCATTCAGAGACCCTATCGCGACCCGATTATAAATCCTAAAAATGACTTGAGTAATAATTTCCTCCCTAGATATTTTTATTGGGATACGTCCTTATTGCATGCACACGTTTCGACTCTTTGATTTTTTTTTGTATAGTTTACATCTGTGGTATATCTTCTTTTCCCAGATGCTTTGAAAAAAATCACTGAAATGAATAATTGTTCTAATAGCAAATTTCCCCTCAAGAAAACGAACAATAAACCGTTAGCTGAACTATTTTTATCCTTCCGTATTTGCTTAACGATTTGGCTATTAAAACGGTGTTCCATAAATGCAGGCATTAACTAAAAACAAACCAAAAAATTATAACAGAAAGCCGCGAGGTAAGTTAATTTTTTTAAATCTAATACAATAATTTTCTTCTTGTGTATTACCTGCTTAATTTTTTTTCCTTGTGAATCAAAAAATGTTTAAAAGTAATCAAGAGAATATCCATGTAAAGGTTTTTTACAGATGGTGTTTATCGGTAATATAAATAAACAATATTACAAGCAGTTTAACAATCTTCAGAAATGCCTACGTCCTAAAATAGTATTTCGCCTATTTTTTACATAAAAATATGCTGCATTTTCAAATTACATTGTTTTAAAATATACCAGCATGACAGTCGATATTCATTTGTATGAATAAGTCCACTCCCGCGTGTAAAATAAATCAATTGCTAACACACCTTATATTAAAAACTTAAGCTATTAAGAGAAAGAGAGTGTATGTGGGGGGGGGGGAGGGGGTGGCGCACATTTTGTTCTCTCCGGAGATAAAGTGTGACTGTTCTTAATGGCAATGGTGATCTTAATAAAACAAACAAAAAAATATCCGTAAAAATTTCAAATCATTAAAAACATGACTCAATGTGAATTTTTTTACAAACATTTTTTAATGATTGAAAATAAAGGAAGACAAAAGATTGCAGCAAAAACTAAAATTATGACGGCGAAAATGTTACTCGGTAATGTGTAAATCAGAAAAAAACAACATAGTCTTTCGAAAATGATGAAATTGTAACACCTTGTTTGTCCTAAAATATACAAATTCTATATAACACTAAAACGTTTTTCTTTTTCTTTAATTTTGTTTTTGTCTTTTTTTATTCAAGCAAATAATAATAAAGAAAAAACAACGCTGTGGGCAAAACGTATATATATATATATATATATATATATATATATATATATATATATAATTTTTTTTTTTTAAATTAACTTCATAAAAACTTTGTTTTATTTTTTTTTTTTTTTTTTTTTTTTTTTTACAAAATAATGTTATTTTATTATTATTATTATTATTATTATTATTATTATTATTATTATTATTATTATTATTATTATTATTATTATTATTATTATTATTATTATTATTATTATTATTATTATTATTATTATTATTATTATTATTATTATTATTATTATTAATATTATTATTATTGTTGCGAATTTCGAAAAAAAATTATTATTACCATTTCAATGCATTTTTACAAGTATTGGTAAACGGTACGCACTGGATTTATTTATTTTTTTTTTTTACGAAATCTGTAATCTCTAAAACTAGATCCGTAACACAAGTGTAATGGTGGAACCAGTAAAATAATCGAAAACCAAATCCTGAACTTCAGCTCGTTGACATGAGACATAACCCTTTGAAATTGTTCACTTTTCAAGCTATACAACGTGACAATATTACAAAATAATAAGAAAGCAGTGGCAAAGTACGGAGTATTTTATATTTTATTTTTAGCGTGTATATAATAAGGAAAAGAAAAACAATTTTTTCTTAACCTGAGTTGTGATTTAAAAATTAATGGCCCCTCTTTCTTCACGTTAAAATCCATTTGAATAGAATGTCACGTTTTTAAAACTCTTTACTAAAAATTGGACAGGTTTATTAAATAAACGATGTTTTTTTTTTTTCAACATAGTATTTTTTTTTAATAGCTGCAATAACCTTAGTTCAATTTAAGTAAGAGATTAAATGATTAAAGCAGAAAGTACAAATGGGTCAACGCAAATGCTTTTTTATTTTATTATTAATTCCAAGACATCAGATGCAATGTCTCAATTGAAAAAGCCACATATGAGCACATCCTGGCATCACTATATCATTACTCTATCAGCAGAACTCATAAACTTTTAATCTAAAAGCAAGCTTTTCTATAGACATTTTTGCAATGAGTTATTTTTTGTGTGCACCCATCCTGTACATTTTTCACGCACATGACACTCTGCACTACATATCATTAGAAATATGTGTTATGTTCGATTTTTTTTTCTGAACTTGGATCAAAATGAATGTTAATGAATATTATATATATTAAACTTTGAATTTGAGCCGGTAATAATTTTCCCCATACACAAAGTCAAATCGTGCATATAGCTTAGAAAGATATATGTAAAGCAGTAAAGGTTTTAAAAATACTCGGTTTCATAAGAGCTTAGAAATATGATGATAAATTCTTCTTATACATGGAACCTAAAAGATTTTTTGAGTGTAAAATAAAGGATAAGAGCATTAGTTTCCCAAATTTATTTGCTTCCTCAAATATACTTTTTCTTAATCATTATCTAAAACTAGCTCGCGGCTCACTCGAGGGATGTCTGTTAATACAGTGGAAGTTTGATCGTTTTGCTTGTGCTCTTCGGTGGAAGACTCGCCTATCATTTCAAGCAGGCTCCGTCTCTGTGTTCCTTGCTGTTCTTCTGCCGATACACTCCCCTGCTCGAGTCGGCTGTCATTATCATCACTGACTTCTAGAGAACCAGGCGTATTTAGCAACTGGACCTGGAGTTGGTTTTCAGCTGGTTCTTCTTCGCTTGTTGTAAATTTCGAGTCACTTGTCTGCCAAGAGGCGTCAAACAAGCCAGTGTCACCGCTATAAATATAGTAAGCCAGTGTCACCGCTATAAATATAGCAATCCAGTGTCACCTCTATAAATATAGTAAGCCAGTGTCATCGCTATAAATATAGTAAGCCAGTGTCACCGCTATAAATATAGCAAGCCAGTGTCACCGCTGAAAATATAGCAAGCCAGTGTCACCGCTAAAAATATAGTAAGCCAGTGTCACCGCTATAAATATAGTAAGCCAGTGTCACCGCTATAAATATAGTAAGCCAGTGTCACCGCTATAAATATAGTAAGCCAGTGTCACCGCTATAAATATAGTAAGCCAGTGTCACCGCTATAAATATAGTAAGCCAGTGTCACCACTATAAATATAGTAAGCAAGTGTTACCACTATAAATATAGTAAGCCAGTGTCACCGCTATAAATATAGTAAGCCAGTGTCACCGCTATAAATATAGTAAGCCAGTGTCACCGCTATAAATATAGTAAGCCAGTGTCACCGCTATAAATATAGTAAGCCAGTGTCACCGCTATAAATATAGTAAGCCAGTGTCACCGCTATAAATATAGTAAGCCAGTGTCACCGCTATAAATATAGTAAGCCAGTGTCACCGCTATAAATATAGCAAGCCAGTATCACCACTATAAATATAGCAAGCCAGTATCACCGCTATAAATATAGCAAGCCAGTGTCACCGCTAAAAATATAGTAAGCCAGTGTCACCCCTATAAATATTAATAAAAAAAAACAACAAAAAGAACTATATTTATAAAGTCCTTTCATAACTACCTTGAATATCATTAGAATAGAAGAGAATTGGCCTCTTTATGTACATTTTACAATCTTATAGCAACTTCTGATTTCCTCAAATTTGCTATTGAAACTTTCTATACTATTTAAGTATTTTAAATGTTAATCTTTCTCTCTCTAGCTTCCATGTCTCTGTCTCTTTAATCTC
>JAWDGP010003857.1:0-27500 GCA_033675545.1 Elysia crispata | reverse complement strand
AGTAGTAGTAGTAGTAGTAGTAGTAGTAGTAGTAGTAGTAGTAGTAGTAGTTGTTGTTGTTTTTGTTTTAGCAGCATATATCATTTTTTGTGATCAGTGTGAATATAATAGGGTCGCATGAGGAGGTATTTTGAAAACTTATGAAGTGAAAAACTTTGCACAGAGAACTCTTTCTATGTGTCTAGTAGAAGTATTGACGCGTAATAGAAAGATAATTCATATCCCCTGTTCTCCTGCGAGAGTACACCTTTAAATCGTTTATTTCACTTTGTCTTCGTCTTTGAATGACACTGCTTCTTTAGTCAAAATGATGTCTTGAGGCGGGATAGGTTGACGTTCCTTAATTTAATCAAACAATTCGTAGGTAAGTCAGATATTTTTTACCCGATCTGAGACACGTACCTGTTGTCATTCGTAATATTTTGTATAATCTGAAATTCTTGGTATGCCATAAACGAGTTGTTGTCATTTCTATTTGTCTCCTCCTGCCTGTATCTTGTTGACGCCGACATTCAAATTCAAATGTTCTTTTTTGCCAGTGGTTTAGAGGGGTGTACACTTTTCACTTTATTAGTGAATTTCTGTGATTTATTTAGGATATCTCTCTATTTGAGAAACAACACTATATTGGTATGCAGGGATGTGTATATCTGGCAGCATTAAATCTGTTAGATGTTTGTAATTGACTTTTCCAGTGTCTGATAATTCAACCCTGCTGTCGAAAACTATTTCTAAACGTGACAAAACGCATTCACGTCTTTGAATGCTAAAAAGGTAGCATTTCTGAATTTAGCAAAGTCCCACTCGAAAATTCTACTAATAACTTTTTCCCCGTATGGTTCATTTACATACGATAATTAACAACTATTGAACGGAAATATATTATGCGCTCTTCATGTGGTTAAGGTTAACGGAAACCAAAACATTTTGCTGATATGCTTCGTATTTTCAATAGAAACCTAGACCTAACTGCCATTTGAAAAACATGCATCACACTGAGAGAAAAAACTAACTGGAATGAAACAGTCTCCATTAATCAAAGTCACAGCATGACCGTTGATTTTGATTATGAAGAAGTTATTGTTAGATCTTTCACTTTTTTGCTTGAATTGCGTCCTTTTAAAAGGTTCAGCATTTTTTTTTTGCTGATAACATTTATAGAGTCAGCTTATTTTATAATCATAGTCTTCAACATCTACTTTTCAAACTCTTTTCTGTAGATCTAGAAATATTAGTTGATAGAAGGAATTCATTTCAAACCCAGAAATACAATATGTTGCAAAAAAAAAAAACTTTATTTATCTAGATTCTGTAAAAAAGGAATTAAAAGAAGCATTTTCGCAAACGGTTAGTGAAAGCAAACGTAAATACTATATGAAAAAAGTCAAACTTTAAAAATGTCTATTCTTTAAAGGACCCTAAAGGCCAATATTGTATTTTATAGACAGCTATGATATGTTATACATATAAATAGCAGCAGTTTATTTAGAGCCAAAATAAAGAAAACTAGTCGCATTAGGTCTTAGATTAGAGTGGAGAAACCAACGGCTTTTTACCCTACAAAATGCTCCCAAGCTGTTCAGATGATGTCCCAGTCTTGCCAGTCATAGACACACAACGACATCATAATAGGCGGATTAGTACAAGCAAACCAATCACCACCAACACAAGCCAAACATACCACACACCTTACTGTTCCTTGATAAAAAAATAAACTGCGTATTAATAAAAGATCTAGATAATATTCCGTCCCATCTAGAACTTAAAGAGCACCCTATCCCTCACAAGATCTTTCTCCTCCCTCTTACCCGTCACAATATTCTTCTATCGGGTAGGTATCCATTAGCCCTTAGTTCTCACAAGATCTGAGTAAGGTAAATATTACTGGGAAAGTACAGATTTTCCTCGCTTCCCAAAAAGACCCGATAAGTAAATGCGTTACCTTGAAGAAACGTGAAGTCGTACCTGCCTCTTCTCAGTGACTAATCTAGCTTTGCAATCTAAATACATAGGGTATTTTTTTTTTAAACTCGGATCCAAGCTCATCAATAATCCTTCTGAGGCCAGATATACATTTAGCACTCGCAATATCTCCGATGTCTGAAGGTAAATGAAGTTAGGTCCCTGGGCATGATTTCGAATTCCAAAATTCACCTGAAAGACCACACCATGCCTTAACACTACTTGCCAGATCATTTCCCTTTGGAGAATATGGAACCTACCTGTATCAGGAGCACCGCAGGCTTATGCATGTGTCTACAATTTGGCACTCGCACTCCTGCAAATTTGGGAATGTGCTCACTGCTTTGAGGTGTGATCCAATCCTCTCCTTATTTTACAGTGGCACCCGTCCACATCCTGCAGGGAAATATCTGGGATTGTATTGTCTGTTACGGGAGATATGGGTCCACATCCTGCAGGATTGTCTATTACGGGATAAATAGGTCCACATCCCAAAGGACCCGATAAAGAAATAAAAAAAAATATGGTGGGTTCAAATCAAAATGCAGGCGATATGTACTAACCTCATGTACTATATCTACATCCAAAAACAGTCGACTTTTTATGCACCGCTCAACATAATCGAGCGAGACGGACCAACAGCATAGATTGTCTGCCCCCCACGTCTTACACTGTAGGTATTAGTAATGCCCGTCTAGAGACCGTTCAATCTCTTTAAACAAATGAAAGCTCCATGTTTACAGTACTGTGGGTATCTTCCCCTTTATGTCGACCCACATGCTGGAATCATTGAAGCTGTTTCACAGCAGCGTAGACCTCTGCTACTAATCCACTCTAGCTTCCAATGACAATGTTTACTTCCCTTTTTACCAAGATAAAAATTACCTTTTTGAACCATTATCAATTAAACCTCCTTCTCTTTTTTATAGGTAGATGTTCTTAATGAGGTGGATCATAGCCCGCTCCCAACCTAGTAATAGACCAAGCCATGGATTTCTGCTTCATTTGAATTCCATAATCAATTTATATCCAAATTAGAAAAAAAAATCACACAACGCTATGTAATAATTAAAAGAAAAATATATCTAGATCTAGATCAATTTCAATTGACTGTGATCAAACTGCAATAAGTTCTGGATCATTTAGACCGAAACTGACCCAAAATTTTCTCTAATTGGAAGAGAAAGTTATATTTGTGAAACACTTCAGACATCAATTGAGTGTCCTGTAATGGAAATAGATTATGATGTAGATGTAGTACAGCTCAAGAAGTTAAGTCTTCTGGGAGGAAAAGGTGGCCCTATAAAATACTGTACAAGACTCTAGAGATTATTTCTGCAATACCTATACTCCAAGATGGACTAGACGTAGTGGTCAAACTTGCATATAGCCTCACAACTGCATAAAATTATATCCCATGTCATCATAACTGGTGGATCAGTACAAACATAACCATCGACCACACAAGCCAGTTGCACCATTTTGTTGTTATTAGTATTTGTTATGTGAATAACGTACAATATGATTATAAATTTACAATCTCTTAATATCTACAAATACTGCTTAAAAAAGGCGCAGCTACATGAATCGCTTCTAGTGAATTTGGTTCTTTTCTCGTCTAGTATGAAACGAACTAAAACGATGACCCTTAAAAAAATGTAGAAATTGACCTTTGTGTTACAAATATACATACGTTACTGACATATTTGCAATTATCTTATAAAAAAAATAATCAAAAAAAAATAACAAAACAAAAAAAAACAAAAAACAAAACACAAAACACAAAAGGCGAGACTGTTTATTAAGGAGAAAACTCAGTTAGTTTTTTTTTTTTCCTCCAAACTATTTTTCTTTTTCCTTTTTCGTTCCTTAATACTAAATGAATATCATTTTTGTTATTTTTTTTTTTTTATTTTTATTTTGTAACATAAAACATTTTGGCGCAGAAAATTAGAGTTGTAAATGTCGTGCAAACCTCACCCCTCAAATTTCTTTTTTTTTCTATAGGTCAAAACTTCTGCTCCTCTGGATGGCATCAAAGTCCAACATCTTATTCATGCATTAAGTTTTATAGTGAAGAAAAGTCATGGGTTGACGCAAGAAACATATGCCAAGCTGTTAATGGAGATTTGATGATCAAGATTGATGATATGAAGCAAAACTTGATTGCAGGTATAGTTATCTTATATATATATATAAATATATATATATATATATATATATACATTTCACTTTAAATAATAATATTATATATATATATGTGTATATATAATATATATATATATATATATATATATATATACATTTCACTTTAAATAATAATATTATATATATATATCTGTATATATATATATATATATATATATATATATATATATATATATATATATATATATATATATATATTCCTTATATATCATTTTTTAAAGTAAAACATATCACAATTTCGTTTCATATCACACACACACACACACACTAAAATATCTTTTGATTAAAGACTTCATTACAGTTCTATATATATTGCGAAGTTAGATATTCAAATTGTTATGTTGATTAATCTAGAGGTTCAAAGAAATACAACTTGACTTACCAGGAAAATTTAAACACCAAAGTTAAGTATAACTATACTGAATCAGTCGTTAACATAGATCAAACATAATTTCTACATTCTAAGCAGTAGACTGTTTAAAGCGTGTCACACAAACCGACTATTCATTCCTCATTTACAGCCCAAAAGGAACGTTTCGAACCAGAAGAGGAGTTCTGGTTTGGTCTAAACGATCGAAAAAATGAAGGCCATTTTAAGTGGCTGGATGGCACAGAAACGGTAAGGACTCGTGCAGTGACACTATTCTTTTGAATTATTTTGTTTTACTTTGGAAATTCTATATTCGAATTTTGGCATATGCTTCTTGGTAAAAGATCGGATGATTTAAAAATAATGTTGGGATGTTGGAAGTTTATTCCAGTCTACCATTGTGTGAATTGAATTAAATTGAGCTTTTTTCTGAGGTATAAGTTTCTTTTTGTTATCACCTGATGCATGTATTTAATAAATAATAAAATCAAGAGATTTAAGATATACATTTGAATTTATCGATCAGAAAGTAAATAAAATTCATGGGGTTATACTAGCAGCAGGGGGGGGGGGGATTGGACTTATTTTATGGGCACACCTACATGCACAATTATCCCAATTCTTTTTGTACGTGAAAAACGCCAGGCCTACATGCACAATTACCTCAATTCTTTATGTACGTGAAACACGCCCGGCCTACATGCACAATTACCCCAATTCATTATGTACGAACGCCCGGCCTACATGCACAATTACCCCAATTCTTTATGTACGTGAAACACGCCCGGCCTACATGCACAATTACCCCAATTCTTTATGTACGTGAAATTCGCAACAAAAGACAGCCAGGAGCCCCGGGAGGACGGCCCCCACCCCTCGCCGGCCTAGGGGCTCCGAGGAGGCGGGCTGTATTGCACACAACCACCGGACATTTAAATGTAAACATATCCTAGAGTATAGCTAAGTATCACCATGAGGGGGACAAACAGTTGTGCGTGGTTACTTTGGGAACATTGGAGGTGTGCGGGAAGAGTTGCCTGGGGAAATACTGCAAGGTCCACAACGCCCGACTGGCCAAGGGCGGGGGCACGACCGCATGCACGAGGTGTGGTAAGGGTGTGAAAAACAAGTTTATGCTGTGTAAAGGCTGCGGATATGCCAGAACACGGATGCGAATCTGGCAAAGGGAACACAGGGCTTTCTTGGCGGAGGTTCAACGTGTAGCCACTATAGAAATTTTCATTTAGACGGGTGTTATCGCTTAGGTATATTATTCCAACATGGCAGAGGTTCAACGTCTACTATAGAAATTTTCATTTAGACGAGTGTTATCTCTTAGGTATACCATTCCAACATGGCACACGCAGCAAGAGCAAGACAACTTCAAGACGAGTTCGAAGCCGCCACCGGCGTTCGACCAAAATATCCTCGATCCCGGGTGGCCCTTCAGGGCCTCCGGGAGACTCTCGACCGCTACGAGGCGGCCAAGGCCAACCTTAAGGCCAACGACGCCCGGAGACAAGGCGCCAGAAAACTTAGAAGACGAGCTCTCTCGCCTAAACAAGATCGAAGCTGATGGCTTTGACCTCGACACGCCAACAAGCGCTGGACAGCTTGAAGGGAAAGCTGGCCGGCTCTTACGGCAAGCCAAGGCCCAACATCGACGTGAGGGCGCAGCCCACGCCTTTAGCTCTTGGAGGCAGGAGACTCCTGACCCTTACGGACTCGGCGACGTCGCCGTGGACGACAACATTAGCATCCGCGGCGGAAACATCGTCAGGGACTACACCTTGACCGCAGAAAGAGCCACAGAGGTCCTCAAGAAACTATCTGATGGAGAGTTTCTTGTCAAGGTCAAATTTCTACGCGAGCAGGCCTCGGACGTCTGGGTCTACGAAGACGGCTTTGCTCCCCTGAAACAGGGCCGAACCCGGGTAATTGTGCATGTAGGCCGGGCGTGTTTCACGTACATAAAGAATTGAGGTTACCCCAGAAACCAGGCCTGGCGCGTTGGAGGGAATCGATCGGCTGTACTACACCAACGCCTACCTGGTAAGTGCTGTTGTCTACGGCCTCTACCCCATCCGCGAGCCTGATGAGAGGAACCTCGATCCAATGCGAGATGGAGACCTTAACTGTGTCGCCCAGAGAGTCATCAAGCACTTTCAAGGGGCACAGAGGGGCCAGGGTCTCACCCCTACAAGGCGCGAGAAGATCGCCCAGTGGGAAGCTCGAGTGCATGACGATGGTGCCACCCTCCAAGACGTTGCCGAGCTTGAGAAAATCCTTAAGCGGGCGGTCCTCGTTCGCGATATCACAGGCGCCGACCTATATAACTCGGGTAAGTACCAGGGGTGGCACCGGCCAATAGAACTCACGCTCCACAACGGTCACGCCTGGGGGGGCTGATCTTCACTTCCCCCAAGCCCGCGAAGTCGCCATCTATGAAGGCGACGTCTGGGCCGCGATCCAAGAAGCTACGCAAGGCGAACCGAAGGCCGTCTGGGTCTTGGGAGGGGGGCAAAACAAGCGCCTCACAGTCGACCAGTTTGTTCTCGAGGACGGGCGGACCTACCGAACTCAGGAAACTCAAGAGAACTTGGTGGAGGCCTGCCGCCACTTAGCACCAGAAGATCCCGAAGCCCTGGCCTCAAGGGTCTTCGGTGAGAACCACGCCGCGAGCGTCGTCACGCGCGAAAAGAACACCTGAAAGCCCACGTCCATCAACCTCCTCGACATGGTGCAAGCTGCGTGCGTGGAACACGGCCACGGCGGTCTCTGAAACGCCCCCGACTACCACGTCAATGAAGTGGTCAGTATCGACATGAAAGCCTGCTATCCCGCGAGCTTCCAGGGCAAAGGAGAGGCCGCGCCGTGGTTTCAGCGCTTCGGCGACCCAAGACACCGCATGGCCCGCATCGCCCTCAACGGCCCGCTGCCGGACGACATCGGCACCGACTTCGCCCAGGTCCGCAGCTAGCAGTTTGCCGCCGACCTTCATCCTGTTGTGGCAGCGTGGTTCGGCTCGCATTTCCAGAAAAAACAATGGGTGCCCACGGCTCTTCTTGCCTACATGGTCGAGACGGGCCTCCTGACCAAGCTCCAGGTCGCTGAGGCCATCGTTGCCTTCGAGAAGCAGACGGAGGTATTTCTCCCTGCCTCGCGGGACCAGGCGTGCTCTGTCATCGGAAAGTTTACACAGGGCGCCAAAGCTGACGGCAGGAGGCTTACACGCCGGCTTGTCACAGACCAAGGCGAGCTCGACTTTGTCGTTCGTGACTGCCGGCAGAGCGGGACCCTGGTAGGTGCCTCCGAACAGAGCCCGGCTGGTTGGATCCTCACATACTACGACGGCAGCCAGCCCCAGTTTGCTCACCTCAGGGCTAGTATGCTGGCTTATGCGCACATTAACCTTCTCGAGATGCTTCGACGCTTCACGCCCAATGAGGCTGTCCGCGTGGCCACAGACAGCATATACGTGAAAAAGACAGCCCTTCACAAGCTCGACGGCGTTGAGGCATACGTCGCCCCGCTGATTTGCAACTGCGGAGACGAAACATGTCTGGACTGCCTCCTTGGAGAAAAAGGTCTTCCCCTCGCCGCACCAGCCCAGTGGCGAGACAAAGGCGAGACTATCTTTAGCCCCCAGGACCATGCCGCATACGAGCCCAAACCCGAGCACTGGGGCGCTAGCAACGACGTCGCCGACAGCACCGCACCGTCCCATGCTGATCCGCTCACCAGGCATGCTCTGAGCTATCTCAACGGCGGCGGCGGCTCAGGTAAGACAACGCGAGCCAACGAGCTGTTCCGCGGGAGGAAGCCTCTCGTCTTCACTCCGACCCACCGCCTGGCCAAGGAGATGAGGTCAAGGGGCGTCGACGCACAGACGTGCCACAGCTTCTTCAGGTGGTCGAGCCAGGCAGAGTGGACCCCGGACCGCATGGGCCAGAAGAATATCCCCCGCGTGATCAATTGGGACGAGGTCTGCACGGTCCTCAGGCCCGTGCTCGAGATTTTCCTTGACTGGCTTAACCAGAGAGGCCTTCATGTTGTTTGCTGCGGTGACCAGGGGCATCCACCGCCCATTGCGGAGGAATCACCGCACGACTGGCTCAAGGAGCACTGCGACTACTACGAAGAGATCACTGTCGATCACCGGAGTAGGTGCGAAAAGCTGAAGGCCCTAAAGTGTGCTATCAGGCTATAGCCCGACAGGGTCCAGTGCAAGGAGATGCGCAAGGCTCTACCCCGGTGCCGGGGCTGGACTGACTTTGTTGACGATTGGCAACCCCGCGACCTGATCCTCGTCACTCGCAAGGCCCCACGCGACCAAGCCCAGAAGCTTCTGTTCGAGCACCACAAAGAAGCCTTCCCGGACGAACTAGTTCCGCTTCTCTACCGGCCTCGGGACTCTCGTCTCCAAAACGTCCTTGTAACGATCCCGGGCCCAGACATGGCCAAGGAGGAACTCGTTCTGAACGATGTGGTGGAGGTGTCCGTGGAGATAGCACAGGAGGTCCTCTATGCCAAATGGGGGCAAGACTGGGCTCTTGGCTACGCCCTTACTGTGCACAGCAGCCAAGGCCTGACTATTAAGGACCCGAAGAAGGTCTGGATCGTCGACGACTACATCCAGTGGAGCAATCTCGCGTATCTTGCTGTCTCTCGAGTCCAGTACCTCAACCAGCTCGCCCGGTGCTGCCCCCCACCAGACACCGACGGCCGTCCCGAGCCGGCTTACGACGAGGCTGTTGCCCGCAAGAACATCGGCCGGAATATCCAGTCCTACCAGCGCTGGTAAAGATAGCGCACAAGGACATCAGACGGGAGCTTTAAGCTCTTTGAGGCCGACAGGGCGGCCGGGAACCGTAGAAGAGGGCCCTCCGCCCACAGACTTTGCCCTAATGGCCTCAGAGGGACGCTTACCGGTCAGCCGGGTGACCTCTCCATTCAGAGCAGAGACGACTGCAGGCAGCCGCTGCACCCACTCTGTGGACCTCTAATCTTGCGCGCGCTTGCGGTGCCGCAGGCAGCCGCATCTCCTGGGCGTACTGGTGGCCGAAGAGCCTCTCAGCCAGAGTTCTGTTCCACCGCTCCACGATTCCTTGGTCATGGTGGCCACCGACCCGGCCGCGCCTTACCTCAACGCTGTGCTTAGCAAGGAGTTGGCTAACTGAGCCCATAAATTCCCGTCCAGGGTCAACCTGAAGAAGCTTGGGCCACTTCAAAGGCCCCCGTCTGTAGATGCGAGAGAGGGCATCGGCGACCTCTTCTGCGCCCTTGCTAGTCAGAGGCTCAGCTTCCTTGTAGCGACTGGCGACGTCCACGACCGTGAGAGCATACTTATACGTCCTCCGTCCCACGCGGTCGTGGGGAAGAAAGAGCTGGTCAGCTTGATGGACCTCGTTTGGCACCCTGACATCAAACTTTGGTCTCGGTATGTGCCGTGGAGCAGGCAGGTAGATCTACCAGATGGCTTGTCTCTTAAGCCAGTCCTTAGCCACATCTTCAGGAACCTTGGCTGCAGACGCCAGCTTCTTGACGGCTGTGTGTCCCTTCCAATAGCCCGCGGGGCTATAATAAATCCTTGACAACTTTGCTGTTAGGCGAGAGTCCATTGACACACGGTGCTAGAGTTGCCATGTATTCGAGGAGCCCAACCAACCTTAAACACGCCGATACCACGGGCTCAGGCAGCCGCCCGGTCGTTTCTCGGAGGTTCGTCGGGCCAGCCAAAACGTTTGTGGCGAAACGTATTGCCGCTCGCTCATCCGACCGCCAGAGCTCGAGCGAGGTCTGCGCGATATCGATTACTGCTCGAGAACCGGGAATTTTGTGGCGGCGAGCGCTGTGCCCCACCGAAAGATTTGCAAAGTAGAGCTCTTCATGGAAACCCATCGCGAGCGCGTATTAAGGCCGGAAAAAATGCGGCGCCACTCATCTCTTAGCGAGCGATCTTGTAAGCCACAAGGCCGGTTACGGCCATCCCCAGGACGACGAAGGCGATCTCGCGGTCTTTTTGGTCGCTACTCGGTGTATAGAAGTCTGAAAGCCGGGGCCTGGGGCCTAGCGGGTCGAGGGTTTTTCGGGTGACGCGATTGTACGCGTGCATGGCTTCAGAGACGTCGTGGAAGGTCTGGACTGCGTGGTGTTGGTGCCGGAGCTCTTCGTTAATCCAGTCAAGGCGATCGTTTCGCCGCGTGGCCGACAAACGGGTCGGACTCGAGGTCCTCCATGAGCGGTTTTTGGTTCTCGGGAGGAATCGGCATCAACAAACTCGCCACTGTTGTGTACAGCTGCAGAGCCGCGCGCCCCAGAGTTTTTGTCATGGCAGCCCCCAGACGTGCCTCGTAGCGGGCGTAGAGCTTTCCAACCTCGTCGTCGCCCAGTGCGTCGATTTCTTCCACGGACCAGGCCTTCCCAAGGTACTATCTGGCCTGCCCCCCGGCTGCGATGGTGGCCAGCCTCTCGCGTTGTGCCGCCGTTGTAGGCCCTGGCTGTGCCGCCGCCGCTGGTTCAACGGCCGTGCCGGCGGTTTCTTCGGCGAGCAGTCCTTCGAGCAAATCGTCCATCTGCATTCTTAATGTCTTCGTATGCAATAAAGAAATAAGTTTCCGAATTTGTCGCCGAACTCTAATATATTTGCCGACCCCCCACAGGAGAACCACAAGTGTGGTCAAGGAGAGAGCCGTGTTCAATACCACGAACAACATCAGTCAAGCAGGTGATATGCAGCTGGCTGAGTAGTCTTCAACACCAGCTTAGCATGTTTTTTCGAGGCGAGCTGGCGCCGTATGTCGACTCGTTCTTCTCGTGAGGCTATAACATCGTTCTCCCGGAGGCACTCCTCGAAAGAGTCTCGGTCCTTACACTGGGTCTGTTCACGCAGGTCTTTGAGGATCGAGTTGTATCGCTGAGACAGCACCCAGACGGATTGCTGGGCGTGGCGGCCGGAGAAGGCCAACTCCGAGAGGGTATCTCTCTTTTTCGTCATCGCTTGCGAGGCGCTGCAGTCGTCGATGATGAAAAGAGTTGGCTCGCCTTGAAAACGGCGATACCAAAAGCGAAGCCAATCGTGCAGACGTTCGCCCGGGTCGACAATATACACCTCGGGGTCACTCCAAACCCATGGGCGACCCTGGTAGGTGGCGTTGTGCCGGATGGTGGGGCATAGTACGACGACATGCTGGAAGACTCTGCGATAAGGCCCCTTCTCGAGGAGGTCCAGGACGAACGCCGTTTTTCCAAAGCCTGTTTGCCCAGAATTGACGACCGAGCGCGGTAAGCTGCTAATACAAGATGGACGTGATTCGGCCATCCTCCAGGTTTAATTGAGCATCCATGATGAGGAAGACGTACAAATCGAGAATGCCGGCGGCCTCGGGCTTCTTCGTGATCTGCAACGTCACACCTTCCGACGCGTTCTCGATTCGTCGCCCCGTACCGTGGAGCTGATCGTCATCACTGGACCGCAGGTCAAGCCACAGGGCGTACTTGGTGGTGAGGTACTCGGGGAGAGACACATCCGCCAAGGCAAGGTCTTTTGCGACCATACCTGTCACGGGGTGCCGCTTGGAGCCGCTTGCGTGAAGCTTTCTGGTCTCGTCCCACTGTTGGTATGCGCGCAGGCCCTGTGCATAGAGCTCATTCGGAACGCCCTCGACGGTAACTTCAACTTTCGTAATCTGGGGGTTGTAGAAGGCCTCCGTGTCGCGCTGGAAGGCAGTCGAGGGGTCCACAAAGAGCAGCAGGATTCCCTTCATGGAGCGCGCTGGGGTGTTGATATTTATGTTCCAGACTGTGTCGCTCTTATCTCGACGGAGCTTGCGGTGCCGGAGGATACGCTCGTAGAGGATCGCCAAGCGGCTGGCGTACTGGGCGCGGATCAATCTTTCGAGTTCAGCGTTGGTGACCTTATCGAACTCTAAACTGATATTTTCGACCGTGTAGTTAGCGGCAGCATCGCCAGTGCTCTGTACGGTCGAGCCGTACTCGTTAAACGTGAGTTCATACTCCAGCCGGTCTCGGTGCCCCGCCTGGTAGAACGGCATGCGACTCTCTAGAATTTCAAAGTCGAGTGGCACGAAGAACCTGTTGCCGTACGCTTCTGAAATGGCCTTGTCGTCGGGAACGTTTGCGGCGTCCCCCGCGCCGACACAAAGCTTGGTCGCGTTGCGGTCGGCGGTGGTGTCTATGCCCTGATATTGCGCATTCTCGCGCTCACGGGCGGTCTTCCAGAGATCTTGATAGCAGTGATAGACGTCTGAATCATCGATCGACATAACCTCGTTTCCGCTGACGCGAATGGTCACCCTCTTGCAGATTGCGCGGCCTATATTTTGAACCAGCGTTCTGTTGACGTCGGTCGACGACAGCGAGATTGTGAAAGCCAGCCGCGCGGTCCCTGGCACGATGACATCGTTGGCCCCCAAATTGGGGAAGCAAACCAACAACTGCTGGTTTTGGTCGACTGTTGCGGGGTTGTTGGTCACTACAACAGTCTGCCTCGTGGCCTTCACCCCAAGGGGGTTACGAAGGCGACGGTATGGGTTGAGCTTGTTTCCGAACGCACTCGAAGCCATGGTGGTATTGAACTTGGACACCCGTTCTTCAATACAAGAACATCATGTCTTATGCCGCGAAATTCGGTACGTTCGGTCACCCCGATATGCCCGACGAGGGCGGCTACGCCGGAACTTCATTAATTGATCAGCCCGACGACGTTGCCGTCGAATTCGAGAACCCTGTGTTTAACCCCTACGATGACGCTCCATTCGTTACCCAGAACGTCGATGCCTATGGAAGACCGCTCGGTACCCTCTACGACAAGAGCACCCGCGATGGAAGTGCGTTCGCTACCCTCGATACCCTCCCTTATCTTCCCCTCATCACCCCTTCCACCGAACCTGGAGGCAACATCGGGAACCTTCGGGATGAAATCGCCGCCGCCGAACTCGCCACCGCGAAAACAAAACTAGTAAATGATTACTACCAGACGATTGCAGAAGACTATAAAGGCTTGCCCCTCCCCGAAAAAATTTCCTATGACCAATTCGAAGTTAGCGGGGATGGTAAAACCCTTTACTGGACCCCTGTGGAGGGGAAAGTGATTCCGATGAGAAACAGCAGGGGCGGCGGCTTCCGTGCTCTAGGTACGTTAGCCCAAAAGTACGGTAATGGTGGGACAGATGCCATACGCACGTCCATGGGGCTCGAATCGTGCACCTCAACACAACGGAAAATAGGGAAACTCAGCCCCCGGTGCGAGGAAGCCGTACAACGCGCCTATGATATCATCCCCGCCGAGAATGATAACATCACCCCCGTCGTGGCCGACCACGTGATTGCAAGCTTAGAGATAGCAACCAAAGCCCTCGATGAGGAACTCACCCCTGAGGAGTCCGCTGCGCTGGGGACCATCAACGACCCGCCGTTGGATCTCCAGTGGGTTAGCCCGGCGAGCAGGGAGCTAAGGGGGCTTGGCTCGGCAATGACTCGAATGAGGGATGAACTGCTGAACAACGAAGCCAAGCTCTCGGAACTGGAAGAGCACCTTGCCTTGGAGAGACGCAAGCTCGACGAGGCCCCGGACGAGGCTACCAGAAACCTCATCGCCGAACGCATAAAAGGCCTGGAGGATGACAGGGCCACCCGCCGAGATTGCTTCCGGGAACAGGGAGGCCCTCCGCTCCCAGAGAAGTCGTTTGCGCGAAACCCTGCACCGGATCCTGCACGAGGACAAAACCCTCGCCGAACGAATCCGCACCCTCTTTCGTGAACAGGGAATCACGATCGCGTCAATCCTTACGGCACTCGGGATGACTATAAGCACCCTGGTCCTCGCGCTCACGGGCGGTTCTGGAGGCGGCGCCGCTCCCACCCCGTCGTAGCCGCCTGCCGACAAGGTCGGGGCCAGGGAGTGGATCAAGAAGCATCTCCGCAGCCTCGGAAAAATCCTGGCTAAACTGGCTGGTAAAGCGGCTGCCGCTTTGCCGGGAATTATCGGGTCGATCGTCTCCTGGCTCCTGTCCCTCCTCGGGGAAACTGCAGTCTGGGTGGCTGGAAATCTGTGGGCCGTGCTCCTTGCCGTCGGGGGGCTTCTGCTTGTTGCGGCGCGTAAGTGGCTTCTACCTAAGAAACCAAAGCAGTCCTAGGCCGATGGCAATACCGCCTACGACGAGGGCTGTTTTTTCGTCCTCGTGGTTCTCATGGTCTGCTTTGGTTGATGCTGTTGTTGCAAGGTCTGGCTTTGCTGATGCGGCAGCGGGTGCGGCATCGAGCCGATTGTTAGTCGCCTCTGACGGCTTCTCGGCGCCCATCGCTTTAACGAGCCCCTTTTCGCCGGTGTCGTTTTCGGCGTCTGGTGGGGCGTCATCTTTATTCAGGCCGATATTCGCGCCCAGGCGCTGTTTTTCGGTGGAAATGATGATCAAGTTGTTGTAGCCCGCCACCTTATTCACGCGGAGGAGCATGTCGCCTGGGGCCATGTAAAGACCCTCCCCAAAGGAGAAGTTGACCTCAGAACGGGCGTATTGCAGGACATCTTGGTAACGGCTTATTGCAGAGGGGATGTCCACAGGAGCATGGATGGCGTCCTCAACGTTCGCCCGGAACTGTTTTTGCGCATCGATGGCCTCCCCGGCGCCAACAATGCCTGTGCGGATCTGGGCCTGGGAGCCGAGGATGGCCCACACCCGAATACTATCATTCGACCTCCCGACCCCGGGGCGGGTGAAACCATCTGTCTTGTTGAGTATGAAAGTCTTCCAGGCCTTATCTGCTCCCGCGGCATCCTGCTTGAAGTATTCCACGTGGCGAATGTCGTCGTCGTCTTTTTTTGTAAACGACATGTCGCTCGGGTCGTACTCCTCTTCGCCGAGTGCGTAGATTCCGCTATGCCTGTCCCAGTGGGTGTAGACTCGCCCGAGCCCCCATCTGGGGCCTTTAACCTTCCAATAAGAAGAGTGTGGATAGACGCCAAATTCGTCGCAGATTCTCTCGTAGTCGTACCCCTGCCGGTCGTAAGGGTTGTTTACCGCATCCCTTGCCCGATCCAGGGGTAGTGGGGCCTGTATCTCTACCAGTATACGGCGTATTTGATAGTACACGTGGAAGAGGACTGCAGAAATCCATCAGCGGCAGTCAAATGGTCCTCCACAACCTGTGGTGGCACACCAAACGGCGAAGTTGAGCTGGTTCTACCAGAACTACATCGGGGTTGAACGCCAAGCCTGGACCAGTTTGTCCGAAGAGATCAAAGGCAAACGGTAGTGTTCGAAGATATCGGGGTACTGAACCCCGAACCTTTTCTGCGGGTCGTCGAACTGGACCCGAACCCGGCCTTCTGCGAGATCGCCTACATCGTGAGCCGCGGCTTTTTGGTGTCCGGGCTGGTACTTGTCTTCACTATTAAACTTGAAAGCTTTCGAACTCATATTGAGCCGGCATGTTCCACACGCTTTCGGACGTTCAAAGGGGGGAGGCAGTCCCGCTCCAGCAATACATCGACAACCGCGACGGGCGCCCCTCGTCGGCCTCAACTCAATCACCTTCGCGGCGGGGTGGTACAACATCGAACGAGGGGAGAAGTTTTCTTGGAGAAGCACCGGGGGGCCAGAAGAAACCCTCAGCATCCCACCCGGCCTGTATGGGTTCGACCGACTAAAAAAGGTTCTCAGGAGGGCCGTCCCCACGCACACGCTCGCTGTGAATAGAGAAAACGGGTTGATCACCCTAACAGTTGCCCCCGGGCGGGGAATCCTTCTATCCGATGGCTTGCCGACGCTTCTCGGCCTGGACGACGGCTTAGGCGGAGTCTGGCTCGGCGCAGGTGTTTATATGGCGATCGCCCCGTAAACTTTGCGACGAGGCAAATGCTGTGGGTCCATCTCAAAGAAATTAACACAGCCGAAAACATCGTCAACGGGGCTCCTTCGTCACTCTTAATCAGCATAGGGTTGGGGCGCCAATCCTTCGGGGACATTAACACGGTCCGCATGGAGTGCCCGGAATATAAACGCCTTCGAGATGGTACGATAAACGAGTTAAAGGTTTCCGTTAGGGATGCATCATCAGGAAAGGCAATTTCCAATCAAGATCTCCCGATACATGTCACGCTCGAGGTCGTCAGAAAATGAGTATCTTCGGCGAGAGGATCAGCCGCGGGCCTGACATGGCCGAAGTCCTTTATGGCTATGCTAAAAAAGACTACGTCGATGCACAAGACAGCCTCCGTGTCCTGAAGACGGGCGACACCATGAGTGGTGATCTGGACATGGAGGGGGGCCAGGTGCGCGGGCTGCCAATGAATAAGAGGTTACAAGGCAACGAGGCTGTCTCCCAGTATCAGGTAGTGGAAATCATCAGCGAGGCTTTGCGGCGATTTCGGGCGATTCGCAAGCCCTTGATCACCGTGTGGGCCGAAAACAAGAAAACGATGGTCAATGACCGCTTTGAGTGGAGCTGGGGCGCCGACGCCGCCAGAGGCCTGGCCGATGGCGGCTACCCTATGATGGCCGCAGGTAGGGTCCTTCGCATGAGCCTCACGGCTCAATCGCCGCCGCCAGTGTCAATAAAGCCGTCAATGGGGAGGAAAACGTAGAATATGGCGTGACCAAGCCGGAGGGCCGAGGCTGCGGTATTTCTGTATTTTCAACCCCTCTAGAACTGGCCCAAGGCGATAAGATCGGCTTCAGGTCTACGTCGTCCACCCGGGGAATCTCCGGCTCAGTAGCCTCCCTCCTAATTGAACTCGACTTGTAATCTACCATTGTGTAAGATGAAATAACAAGTGACTCCAACAGTCCCATTACATTCGGGCGCTCTCTACCCAGAGCTGCCCATTACCGATGACGGCGGCACCCCGCAACGGCCGGATCAGTACTTCCGACTCCAGGAGATCTCGCGGCTGAGAAAACACCTCGAAGACGAACGGGACAAACGGTCGCAGCTCTATAAGAAGTACCGGCGCGGGATTAACGCTGTAGATGCTGCCGACACGGCGCTACTCTCAGACAGTGTGGGGATGGGCATTGCAGGTGTGGGCCTCCTGTCCACGATCATAGCAGCCCCGGTTGTACTGGGGCTTGAGGTTGCAGTCTTGGGCTGTGGACTCCTCAGTGCCGCCGGTAAATTTGTCAGCCACCGGCTCTCGGTGAAGGCAAAAAAGCATGACGAGGTTATGATTCTTGCTGGGAGTAAACTCAACTCCATATCCGACCATGTCTCGAGGGCACTCACAGATGGTCAGATCTCTGACGGAGAATTCCGCATATTTGTTAATGAGGTCCACAAATATACCCAGATGAAGGCAGAAATTCGGGATAGGGCAAAAAAGGCGCAGGCCGCGGTCACTCTCGATGAGGAAGCGCTTATTCAGAGACGAGGCCAGGGTCAGTTTCATGAAGAAATTGGCTGCACCTTAGTCTTCTTTAAGCGGCGACAACATACGCCATACAGCCCGCCTCCATACTCCGTAACTCTGTAACACTAACTTTCATCCACATTTTTCTTATTTATGCCCCTTGAACCAAACTGCAAGCGGGGTCATACCACTTAATTTGCCGTCATACCGCTATGGCACGCAAATAAAAAAAAAACTTGTCACGCTGATAAACACTTAGCCGGTTGTCAGAAATGTGGGCCACACTGTCCAAACTATGTCACACTGTCAAAACTATGTCACACTGTCAAGAGATAAACAAGTTGACGGAAGTTGGTGGTTTTTAACCCAACTTAGTGCCTGATTCACCCCCTGGCTTTTTGAGGTAAGTGTCTATTTCATGTTTCCTTGTCCGACAATGGATTGGCTTGTCATTGCTCTCTCTCTCTCTCTCTCTCTCTCTCTCTCTCTCTCTCTCTCTCTCTCTCTCTCTCTCTCTCTCTCTCTCTCTCTCTCTCTCTCTCTCTCTCTCTCTCTGATTGAAGTGCTGTTTATGTCTCGGTGAGCACACTTTCACCCCATCATGTTTTGAGCTCAGGATACTCCGTCTGCTTAAAACCCGGACTGTTACTCTTGTTCCTGAGAGATCAGTAAGAGCTTAATACAGACCCCCCCGATCCTCACTGGCCCAGGATCTGAGAGCAAGTGGCTGTGGGGGTGGCTGCGCGAGCCGCTCGCGAGGAAGGGCCCGCCCCACCCCCCAGGCGGGCCCCCACACCATGTTATAGCTCCGCTGTTACGTTCATGCTAGAAGACTGATGCAACTACATGTAATTTTTGTGTTTTCGCTTTGGACCGGGACTGGGGGGGGGGGGGCTTCCCGGTCCAAAGTGTGTGGTACATAAGGACTTGGCGCATGTAGGCGAGCAATTTTCACGTACATAAAGAATTGGGGTAATTGTGCATGTAGGCCGAGCAATTTTCACGTACATAAAGAACTGGGGTAATTGTGCATGTAGGCCGGACGTTTTTCACGTACATAAAGAATTAGGGTAATTGTGCATGTAGGCCGGGCGTTTTTCACGTACATAAAGAATTGGGCTAATTGTGCATGTAGGCCGGGCGTTTTTCACGTACATAAAGAATTGGGGTAATTGTGCATGTAAGCCGGGCGTGTTTCACGTACATAAAGAATTGGTGTAATTGTGCATGTAGGTGTGCCCATAAAATAAGTCCAATCGCCCCCCTGCTGCTATACTTATTCTATGCTTGCGTTTCATTTATTGAATATCGGTTTTCAAAAAAGAATCTGACATTTTTTCTCGGTTTTTTTTTCTTCTTCAGGCAAACAAAACCTATTGGATGGATAATCAACCTAATAATTACGAGGGCGTTCAAGATTGTGGTGCTTATAGAAATCCCAGATCAAATATTGCGAAATGGAATGATCAACTTTGCTCTAAACGTCGCAAATTTGTTTGTGAAGTTTTTCCAGGTAAATGGAGGAATATTGTAACAGATTTGTGATGATGATGGGTAATCTGTTAGGCTCTGTTTGTCTAGAGGTATTAAAATATACACAGCCAATCACACGACTCGTCCGTAGAAAATAAGTCCGAAGTCCGCAAGTAACAATTGCAAACTGTTTAATCCAACACAAGAGCTAGACTGTACAATAGGTTGACTCAATAATCATTCACTGTAGACTAATTGTCGACTCACTATAAACTCTATGATGTTGACTCACTGTAGACTATATGTTGTTGACTGACTAAATATAATTTGGATTCTTATTTATACAAAATCTCGTCGAATCATCGAGAAAAGGAATTACATAAATCATAAGAGAACATTCTCGGTACACGTCATTAGCAATTAGCAACCAATCAAAACAAAGGTAAACAAGGGGTGACGAGATCATTACAATGCTAGAACTAAGTCGGAGATTCGAGAAGAATCTTGACCATACAAGTGCGGGCTGTGTTCATTAAACAAAACCAAGTTCTTAGGCTTGAAATACAAACGTTATGCAACCAAATAAGATAATGTACATAGATCTAGCCAATCCGCTACCTAAAAGTTACCGAAAAAGGGTGAGGAAATGAATAGATCAACTTATAGTACAAAGCGTTACAAATATATTGGGATATCGTGTATAGGAAGATTGTGTACCTTAGACAATTTACATATAAAGTAAAGAAAACGCATCAGAAAAAAAAAATGTTGTGTAAAGTGTATAGAAAAAAATCTTATAAGAAGTTAATTTATTGCAGTACATTTGATTCATTATATAACGGACATCATGATATATGAAAAAAAAATAATTAGTAGACATATTAGAAGAATAAAATATTTTTTTTTACTTTGATTGAGGCACATGTCGACAGCTTGGGAATTTTAAGTCTTTGTGCTGATATGTTTTGTTTTCCTGAAACTGAAAATAAAGACCAAAAAAAAAAAAAATTACTTGATTGCGGTGTTCCCGGGGCAGGTTATATAATAACAAAGGAAAAGAAGTGAAGAAAACAAGACCTTACAAAATCAGAAAAACTAGCAACATTTTCTTAAAACGTTGTTTTTGAGGCAGCATCACACTCAATTATACTCATGCATTTCATTTCTTTCTCTTTCAAGCTGTATACCTTTATCGAAAAAAGAAAAAAAACAGAAATCAAGATTTAATCTTTTTTTAATTTAAGAGGGATTTTATGAAATTAGGATATGCATTGAGTGTTCTTAAGAACAAAAAGCGACAAAACAAAACTTAAAAATATATAAAAAAATCACTCAAAGCTTAGCTTTTTCTCTTGTTTCTTATAGGTAAGTAAAGAATATCTTAAAGAACGAAATATTTAGGGAACCATATAAACAAGACATCTCAAGATAGCCATATGGCGAGACAGGATTTGCGATTTTAAAAATAAAGAACGAAAAGGTACAGTGAATGCTTGGTGATAAGTGAAATATTACAACCTTAAACAAGACCGTCATGTATACTGATGCGAAATGAAATTTGGATAGAGAACATATTTTTTTTTACATTAAGGGACTAAACTTTAGCTGAAAATAAAATTGGAATAAGAGATATAAAAAATGTGTACCTTATACATTTGACAGGTAGGTTCACGTGCAATGCATAACAAAAACCTTAGTGGCAAGAAAAATCAACGCATCACATTTTTTATGTTAACACCTGCTTCTTATTCTCGCTTCTCAAAATATTTCGAAGTAAATTATCTTATATCATGTATTTGCTCACTCTTGTCTTTGCTTTCAGCACATGTAAGTAGAGAAACAACTAAGAGTTGAATAATTTATTTAACTGTTATTTTAAATGCAAATCTTTTTTTAATTAAAATTTGTAATTTTCATCCATTCGAAAATGACAGTTACATAGTTGAAGTTTTACCCATACTAAAAAAAAATCTCTGCTCTCCTAACTCATTTACGTAGGATTGTATCATTGGTTACAAGAAAAAAAGCGATCAAGCAATCAAGATAAATAATATTCTAGTTCTGTAAGCCAATTAATAGAGCATACACTCCCGAGTGGAAAAAAGAAAAAAAAATGAAGTTAATTTTTTTTTTGATAACATGCAATGCTTTTCAGGGTATTTATTGGTTTTTCCTACTTCTTTTTTTCTCTTCAGAAAAAAAAAGCTTTCCAAGCACCACTTTTCTTCCTTTACAGTTTTAACTAGTCATTTAAATTAAGTTAAAAAATTATAAAAATACAAGTGTGAATAAGAATATCAAACTAATTTATTCACCAACGTTTATTTGCGGGGCGCAAAGATTGCCCTGGCAACACCTTTGGAGAAAGGTGTACAGACATCTGTAATCAAAACTGTGGTGGAGACAACAACACCTGCAAGAGATTTGATGGATTTTGTATTAACGGTTGTGATATTGGCTTTCAAGGGAACACATGTGAGGAGCGTAAGTAAAGTAAAAAACAAAACTATGAGAGGAAAAGGAACGTGTAGCAATGCGCAACTGATATGCACAAACAGCACTGTGATTGAAATCTAGAGATTCATTGACTTGTGAAACACGTTTTTGAGAAATAACTTGTTTAATATCTTTTTAATAAAACCAAATGTATTAAGATGAATCTTTTGTCTAGGCTTTGTATAAGTCTAGCCCATTTTTTAGGTTAAAAATTCAATGGGATTTTTTTAAACTTGATAAAAGTTTAAAAAAAAATTACTGAAACAATGGATTTTTTTCCGAATGATTAGAAATTTTTTTTTTTAATTTCAATAAAATGCTGCTTTCGAGATTCATTTTAGCCCACTGCAAATTTTTAGTCAAGCATTTATTTTTAGTAAAAATTTGAAGTAATACAAATGGCAAAAAAAATTCATTCAGTTTTTGCACATTGCTTTTTTTTTATACAGCATGTCCGATAGGCACTTTTGGTGAAAAATGTGCAAAAAACTGCAGTAAAAATTGTTATGGATCACATAACAACTGTGACAGCGTCACTGGAGCTTGTAGTTTTGGTTGTCATGATGGCTATCAAGGAGAGAGATGCGAGACTTGTAAGTGAATGCCCATTTTTTTTTAACTGGGACGCATCATAACAAGGCATTGCCTTCACATCTTGTCATGGTATAGGTACTTTTACAGTGGGTCTCTTTGGCCATCTCCATGCGATTAAAAAAGCAAAGAATGGATAGACAAATATAGAGAAGGTACAAATAGATCAGCCTGCAAAAATGCACAAGTGTTGCCGCAATAAAGAAGGCAAAAACACACGATGAACCAGCAAAGAAGGAAAAAACAAGTTACTCACCTGCAAACAAGGGAAAAACAATTGATATTCCACTAACGAAACAGAAACGATACACTTTTAGCGTAGCAAACACGAACCGAAAAACAAAAACAACCTGAATCGTATGTTTAAAGAAAGCGCAGCTACATGAATCCCTTCAAGTGAAATTGGTTCTTTTCTCGTCTAATGTGAAACCAACTAAAACGATGACCCTTAAAAAATGTTGAAATTGACCTACGTGCTACAAATATACATATACGTTACGACACATTTGTAATTATCTTATAAAAAGTAAGCAAAATAGAAAAAAAACAAAACAAAACAAAAAAGGCGAGACTGTTTATTAAGGAGAAATCTCAGATAGTTTTTTCCCTCCAAAATACAGATATCTTATATATTTTTTGTTTCTTAATACTGTATGAATATCATTTTTGTGAAATTTTTATTGTACTTTTTATTTTGTAACATAAAACATTTTTAGCGCAGAAAATAAGAGTTATAAATTTCGTGCGAAAAAAATTAAACGTTTGTGATATTGGCTTTCAAGGGAACACATGTGAGGCGCGTAAGTAAAGTAAAAAAATAAAACAAAAAGAAAAAAAAAACTACGAGAGGAAAAGGAACGCGTAGCCATGCGCAACTGATATGCACAAACAGCACTGTGATTAGAATATGGAGATTCATTGACTTGTAACACACTTCTTTCTAAAAAAACTTGTTTAATATCTTGGTAATAAAACCAAATGTATAAAGACGAATATTTTGTTTAGGTTTTGTATCAGTCTAGCCAATTCTTTAGGTTAATAATTCAATGGGTTTTTTTTAACTTGATAATAATTTAAAAAAAAAAAATAATGGATTTTTTTTCAAATGATTAGGAAAATTTTTTAATTCCAATAAAATGCTGCTTTTGAGATTCATTTTAGCCCACTGCAAATTTTTAATCAAGCATTTATTTTTAGTGAAAATTTGAAGTATTACAAATGGAAAAAAAAGTTCATTTAATTTTTACACATTGCTCTCTTTTTATACAGCATGTCCGATAGGCACTTTTGGTGAAAAATGTGCAAAAAACTGCAGTAAAAATTGTCATGGATCACATAACAACTGTGACAGCGTCACTGGAGCTTGTAGTTTTGGTTGTCATGATGGCTATCAAGGAGAGAGATGCGAGACTTGTAAGTGAATGCCCATTTTTTTTAACTTGGACGCATCATAACAAGGCATTGCCTTCACATCTTGTAATGGTATAGGTACTTTTACAGTGGGTCTCTTTGGCCATCTCCATGCGATTAAAAAAGCAAAGAATGGATAGACAAATATAGAGAAAGTACAAATAGATCAGCCTGCAAAAATGGACAAGTATTGCCGCAAGAAAGAAGGCAAAAACACACGATGAACCAGCAAAGAAGGAAAAAACAAGTTACTCACCTGCAAACAAGGCAAAATCAATTGATATTCATCTAACGAAACAGAAACGATACACTTTTAGCGTAGGATGCACGAACCGAAAAACAAAAACAACCTGAATCGTATGTTTAAACAAAGCGCAGCTACGTGAATCTCTTTGAGTGAAATTGGTTCTTTTCTTGTCTAATGTGAAACCAACTAAAACGATGACAATTAAAAAATGTTGAAATTGACCTACGTGTTACAAATATACATATACGTTACCACATATTTGTAATTATCTTGTAAAAAGTAAGCAAAATAAAAAAAAAAAACTAAACAAAAAAGGCGAGACTGTTTATGACGGAGAAATCTCAGATAGTTTTTTCCCTCCAAAATACAGACATCTTATTTATTTTTCGTTTCTTAATACTATATGAATTTCAGTTTTTGTGAAATTTTTTATGGTTCTTTTTATTTTGTAACATAAAACATTTTCAGCTCAGAAAATAAGAGTTATAAATTTCGTGCGAAAAAAATTAACGTTTGTGATATTAACTTTCAAGGGAACACATGTGAGGTGCGTAAATAAAATAAAAAAATAAAACTAAAAAAAAAACTATATGAGGAAAAGGAACGCGTAGAAATTCGCGACTGATATGCAGAAACAGCTTTGTGATTGAAATCTGGAGATTCATTGACTTGTAACACACTTTTTTGTGAAATATCTTATTTAATGTCTTGGTAATAAAACCAATTGTATTAAGACGAATCTTTTGTCTAAGTTTTGTATCGGTCTAGCCCATTTTTTATAATTCAATGTTGTTGTTTTTTTTTTAACTTGATAACAATTTTAAAAAAAATACTAAAATAATGAATTTATTTCAATTAATTAGGATTATTTTTTTTAATTTCAATAAAATGCTGCTTTTGAGATTCATTTTAGCCCACTGCAAATTTTTAGTTAAGCATTTATTTTTACTGAAAATTTGAAGTATTAGAAATGGAAAAAAAAGTTCATTTACTTTTTCCACATTGCTCTCTTTTTATACAGCATGTCCGATAGGCACTTTTGGTGAAAAATGTGCAAAAAACTGCAGTAAAAATTGTCATGGATCACATAACAACTGTGACAGCGTCACTGGAGCTTGTAGTTTTGGTTGTCATGATGGCTATCAAGGAGAGAGATGCGAGACTTGTAAGTGAATGCCCATTTTTTTTAACTGGGACGCATCATAACAAGGCATTGCCTTCACATCCTGTCATGGTATAGGTACTTTTACAGTGGGTCTCTTTGGCCATCTCCATGCGATTAAAAAAGCAAAGAAATAGACAAATATAGAGAAGGTACGAATAGATCAGCCTGCAAAAATGCACAAGTGTTGCCGCAATAAAGAAGGCAAAAGCAAATGATGAACCAGCAAAGAAGGAAAAAACAAGTTACTCACCTGCAAACAAGGCAAAAACAATTGATATTCCACTAACGAAACAGAAACGATACACTTTTAGCGTAGCAAGCACGAACCGAAAAACAAAAACAACCTGAATCGTATGTTTAAACAAAGCGCAGCTACATGAATCGCTTCAAGTGAAATTGGTTTTTTTCTCGTCTAATGTGAAAACAACTAAAACGATGACCCTTTAAAAATGTTGAAATTGACCTGCGTGTTACAAATATACATATACGTTACGACATATTTGTAATTATCTTATAAAAATTAAGCAAAAAACAAAACAAAACAAAACAAAAAAGGCGAGACTGTTTTTTAAGGTGAATTCTCAGATAGTTTTTTCCCTCTAAACTACAGACATCTTATTCATTTTTCGATTCTCAATACTAGATGAATATCATTTTTGTGAAATTTTTTGTGGTTCTTTTTATTTTGTAACATAAAACATTTTTAGTGCAGAAAATAAGAGTTATAAATTTTGTGCGAAAAAAATTAACGTTTGTGATATTGGCTTTCACGGGAACACATGTGAGGCGCGTAAATACAGTAAAAAAAACAAAACAAATAAAAACTATGAGAGAAAATGGAACGCGTAGCAATGCGCAACTAATATGCACAAACAGCACTGTGATTGGAATGTGGAGATTCATTGACTTGTAACACACTTTTTTCTTAAATAACTTGTTTAATATCTTTGTAATAAAACCAAATGTATTAAGACGAATCTTTTGTCTAGGTTTTGTATCAGTCTAGCCCATTTTTTAGGTTAACAATTCAATGTGGTTTTTTTTAACTTGATAATAGTTTTTAAAAAAATTACTAAAATAATGCATTTTTTTTCAAATGATTAGAAATATTTTTTTAAATTTCAATAAAAGGCTGCTTTTGAGATTCATTTTAGCCCACTGCAAAATTTTTAGTCAAGCATTTATTTTTAGTTAAAATTTGAAGTAATACAAATGGCAAAAAAAAATTCATTTACGTTTTGCACATTGCTCTCTTTTTATACAGCATGTCCAATAGGGACTTTTGGTGAAAAATGTGCAAAAAACTGCAGTGAAAATTGTTATGGATCACATAACAACTGTGACAGCGTCACTGGAGCTTGTAGTTTTGGTTGTCATGATGGCTATCAAGGAGAGAGATGCGAAACTTGTAAGTGAATGCTCATTTTCTTTTACTGGGTAGCATCATAACAAGTCATTGCCCTTATATCTTGTCATGGTATAGGCACTTTTACAGTGGGTCTCTTTGGCCTTCTCAATGCGATTAAAAAAGCAAAGAATGGATGGACAAATATAGAGAAGATACAAATAGATCAGCCTGCAAAAATGTACAAGTGTTGCCGCAAAAAAGAAGGCAAAAACACATGATGAACCAGCAAAGAAGGAAAAAACAAGTTACGCACCTGCAAACAAGGCAAAACCAATTGATATTCCACTAACGAAACAGAAACGATACTTTTAGCGTAGCAAGCAGGAACCGAAAAACAAAAACAACCCGAATCGTGAAAACATCACATCTGACAAAAACATGCAATTCTATTTTTTTTCCTCATTCACATGGAATCTAAGAGAAGTAATGCACCAGCAAACAAGACAAAGACAAGTGATTAACAAGGAAAAAAATGATAAAACAATTAATGCCGGGCAAAGAATGTTAACACAAGTGATGCACAAACAAACAAGGCTAAGAGTAAAGTTGAAAAAGGAACGAAGGCAAGACACTAGCAATGCTCCAACAAACAAAGTAAAGACAAGTGATATACTAACAAAAAGGCTAAGATAATTAATGCACCATCAAATTTATGCAGCAGTGAAGAAGGTTAAGACAAATGATGAACATCAAATAAGGTTAAAGCAAGTAGTGCACCAGCAAAGAAGGCAGAGACAAGTGATGCATGAGCAAAAAGGCAGAGACAAGTGATGCACCAGCAAAGAAGGCAGAGACAAGTGATGC